>JAUELK010049779.1:0-13086 GCA_031471215.1 Gastropteron pacificum | reverse complement strand
ACTGTGTTGCTAGGGACGATAAACTTCAACTAAACAACAACAAAGTGAGTGCACTCACCAGATGGTTGTAGTCGTGGACCTCTGAACTGCTCACTTTTGTTTCTCTCCATTGCCAGAATACAGGGAATGGGACATCACTGTCTCTTACACTGCCACCTGGGGACAACAACAACACTGGTACTATAGCCCATACACTTTGACTCCACAATGAAGACCATATTAAAGAGTAGCCTACTTATCCTATACACCAGACCTCATAATTCATAATCTATTCGTATTTGTGTAGGGTATGTGTCCTCGCACGTTAACCCGTTATGATTAGAGTAAAAGTTATCACCAATTAACACTGATAGCGGTCGCATGGTTAAAGTGTCCGTTCGGTACGGTTGGGGACTCTTTTTTTCTCCATTTAATACTCTAAACCTGCATATCATGTCTAAAATCTATACTTTAAAAGCAAACAAACAAACAGTTAGTAAATCTAGATCTAGGATGTATGTTCAATCAGTGAATGCATTTGGAATATCATGTCTAGAATCTATGCTTTAAAAACAAACAAACAAACATTTCTATTCCATTTTTTAAACAAACTTGCTGTAGGCTTTAGGTCTAGAGAATCTAGATATCTAGATCTAGGATGTCTATTCAATCATTGAATGCATTTCGAATAGGATTAGCTCTGTCAGTCAGAATCTCGCGATGAACTGTCCGTGCGAGGACTGCAGACCCCATCCCTTTTTTTTCGTCGTCTCGAACGGCTTTACGTGCGAATAAAGTCAGCCATTTGTGTATTGGTTAGCCCTCCTACGGAGGATGTTAATTGTTAACTGGGCCCTTTCTATAAGTATAACTTCAGACTCTTGATTGGCTCCAGCGATGTAGATGACACGAACTGTAAGTGTAATCTCGAGTGTTTCTCGAGGTACAGACAGTAACATACATGTTTCACATCATAAGTGCCGAAGCTCTGTGCTCGGTATGAAGCTATGAACGACTTTCACTTTAGTAATAACACATATTCGATCCTGATTCAACATGGCCACCGCCTCTGTCGTGTATTAGAGCATGGTGTGTGAGAATGTTCAATTTAGGTTCTAGTTATGTAAGGGAACATTAGTGGGACGAAGAGTACAACGAACCAAAATGATAGATAGCATTAATAGATAGCATTTATATAGCACTTTCCCCCGCTCTACAGCAAGCTCAAAGCGCTTTACAGCCACTATTACCCCGACAGACAGGATACATTCCCAAGCCATCTCAACCTCCTGGGAGGCACACTGGTAGTGTTGCCTTGGTCGGCGCCCGGCGTTCATACCAACATACTAAGATCTTTCACTGTCTATAGTTGGGTACCCATTTTACACCTAGGTGAGGTGAGAAGGTCGTGACAAAGTACCTTTTTTCCAAGAATACACCTGGTGGTGGATAAGAAAAAACTCAAATCCAAGTCGGCACGACCGGGGATCGAACCCCGGACCTTTGAGTCATGAGGCCAACGCTCTGACCACTTCAGCACCAGATCACAATGAATAAACTAAATACAAATGAGAATACAATACCCGAGTAGTGAGTGTCCTGTCCCCTCACACCAACGTTCCACTGCAACCTGATGTCTTTGGTCCAGATCCTTCCTGTCACAGGTTCCACTCGGATCTACAGGTTGTTGGAGTTGTGTTGGGAGTTGATAGGGTGGGGGGATGAAGGAAAAAGATAGTGAAGCTCCTGTTTTTACTCGTTATATCTAGCAAATCGGGAGGCGGAGGCGGAGATGGATGAGCAGTAAGAAGAAGAGGATAAAGAAGGTGTGGTGGTGGTGGTGTTGAGGAGGAGAAGGAGGAGGAGGGGGGAGGAGGAGCTGAAGAGGAGGAAGGTGATGGTGGTGGAAGTGTTAGTGACGACGACGACGAGATGGCAACGATGGTGATAACGACGATAGAATGATATTCAAGCATAACACAATATGTGGAACTGAAATTAGTGAAGAAACATTGAAGCCTACACAAACAGACACAAGACTGCCATACAGTACATACGAAAACTACCAGGATGATTAGTAGTGGTAGACATCTTCCTCGTGTTATACCACGGCCGTATAATAGGATTGTTAAGATAATCCCCATTAGAATGATTCATACAAACAATACAACAATGACATGGTGAAGCTTATCACAAGAGTGCAGTCCAATGGACCTTGTTCTTTGGACGATTTTGTTTTCCACTCAACGAAAAGAAGAACAGAAGACAATGTTTTGGGTAAAAGGACACTCTACGAACAATCCTCTCTCATTATTCTCATCATTGTGAATGGCAATCAATTCTTTCGGATCCAAGTCCGCTCCCGAGTCAATAGTTAAGTCTAATGGACGCCCGTTTCCGTTACGGAAAAAGAACGAAACGCTCATCCTGAATTCGAAATCGGTACGATTGTGTGAGCGTTGGAGAACGAGTAGAGAGGGTCAGTAAGTGTTCTGAGGTATAAAAGAAATGTATCGATAGTCACCCCTGGGCAGTTAATAATGACTCTCCATACCCGCCCTATTGGAGACGGACATTGATACGTAGGTCCTCCCTCTTACCATCAATGCCATCAATATGGAGAACTCACGTAAGATCGCTGGTCTAAAGGGTCAACAGTCGGTCCTGAGGTACGGAAATGACCCCAAGTGTGGCCCGGCATGCCCGGCAAGCTCAGCCAAACCGGATATCCGCTGACGTCACCCATATCCTGGAGACCGGAAGTGACTTTCAAGGTGGTGCTGTTATTGAAGGCCTCTGGGAACAGAAATTGTTTTTACTATTGCATTGTATACAAAAGAGTTCAGAAGATGCGTCAATTACTAAAAAAAACAGCGTCCGAAACGGGTGCGTGCACAGGAGGGAGAGAGGAAAGAGGGGAAGAGGAAAGAGGGAGATATACAGAGACAGACAGAGAGAGAGAGAGAGAGAGAGAGAGAGAGAGAGAGAGAGAGCGAGAGAGAGATATAGAAGAGAGGGGGTGTAGAGGGTGTGCAAAATATAACATTCCAAGAGTCTTAATGTTGGTTGACGTCCACTTCCATCCAACGTTTTGTTTGTCAATGTAATGTTTTCATGTACAACACCAAAGCAATGTTACATTTGTATGGACAATAGAGTTTGATCTTATCTTATCTTATCTTATTTAACTTAACCACATGGTCAAGATTGGATCTACGTTCACCTTCGCGGTTGTTGTAAACTATGTTGTTTGTCTTTTGTTGTTGTTGGTTGTTGGTTGTTTGTTGTTGTGTTTTTTGGGGTGGGGGGTATTTGTTCTTTGCTGTTGTTGTTCTTGATCTTGTTCTTGTGGTCATTGGGGGTGTTGCTTGTGGTTGTAGTTTTTGTGTTTTCCCGTATGCTCACAAGGATTTTACGTCCACTGAAGCCGTCTTTTTATTAGGTGCCCAGTGAGCACCCGTCGGGTGCTCAACATACACACGATATGCCCAGTGGACTAAAAGAGCAAATAGAGTGGATCAGTCACCCTTTTTGCTCTTAAAATTACGTCATCAACTGCATAAAGCAAATAGTGTAGTACGGAGACGGAAGGCCATGGATGATGACATTCTTTCAGGAAAAAACGATGACGGATCCACTCTGTTTGCACCCTTACAAGCTTGTCTTGCATTGTGACCACGGTCTCTGTGTGAGGCTGACAACAAAGAGATAACTAACAGCTCGGAAAGAAACACACCTTGACTCACACAGGGGAGAGCTTTTTGTCACGCGATACCGTCACGATCCGTGCGCGAGCGTGAAACATAAGGAACCTGTCGCAAACATCTCCAAGTGTACCTATGTCACGTGGGCGGTAGATGAATTAAAGTATAAAGGGTGTAAACAACCCTCCGAGACATAAGCCTGTATAGAAATAGAACATAAGTTGTTCCTCTTTGTTATGTTTTTTTTTCAGGTGGATTCCGTTCAATGAGTTATCGTGTGCAAGCGCCAATGGTACCATTCGAGAGATACTCCAAAGCTACAACACTGCTTAGCATGAACAGTAGATGCCTGAAAGTGTACAGTATGTCTTTAAACAAGTATATTTTTGTTTATGTTTTAAACATTGGTACAAAAATCAGCTTTTTTGGCAATTGTTTGTTAAAATAAAGAATGTTGTATTCAAGAGACTGAATAATTGAGTATCAATTACATTTTATAAATATTGTCATGTCCCCTAATTTGTTTCCACGGTTTGCTTCAACCCTTCAGGAGGCCTTGTGCTTGTATGTTCACGCCACTTGTTCTAAAGTCCCAAACCGGCAGTTTTGTCTTTCGTGAGTTCTTAGATAAAGTGTCGTGTAATCGTATAGTATCTGGTCTGTTATCCATCAAATTCAGTGGATATAACAGCCAATACGTGCTTGTTGTTTCCTCCACCCTGAACGCTATATAAGCAATCTGAATACAATAACAACAAAAGTAGGTTTTATATTATGTAACAGGTAGCATTTTTGTTGTGTTTCGCCCATCTTCATCAAGCTCAATGCTACTACATGTTGATATTGGAAAATATTTTATGTAGAAGAACATAAGGATCTTCTATTATTATTATCAGTCCTTCAAGGCCATCCAGGCGCCAAATAGAAGTCACATAATAATCAGTCCTCTATAAGGAGAGAGGCAAAATAAAAGACAGTAAAGAAAGAGTAAGAGCAGACTTCGCATACTGATCTTTGTCATGTTTCAATGTTGACTGACTTATTCGCACGTAAAGTCGTGCGAAGACGCTGAAAAGGGGGGGGGCTGCAGTCCTCGCACGTACAGTTCACCACTGATTGGATAGAAATCCTAGATCTACATTCTCTATATCTAAAGCCTACCGCAAGTTTGTTTAAAACATTGAATAGAAATGTTTTTTTCCTTTTTAAAGCATATATTCTAGACATGATATGCAAGTTTAGTTTTTTAAATGGAGAAAAAAAAATGGTGGCATGAGAGGGGAGTGAACCCTAGTCCCCAATCGTACCGAACGGACACTATAACCATACGACCCCTATCACAGTTAATTGGAGACAACATGAACTCTAATTATAACGGGTTAACGTGCGAGGACCCATACCTTCAAAGTTCAATACGTGTGATGACCATTTATCTTCAAACCCTCTCAATCCTAGACATGGCCAAAATGACAGATTGGAGCTGTATTGTCTGAAAATCACTGCTAAATCTCCACCCACATCGAACCTGTATCATAAATAGAAACTAATCATCTTGCGTTTCAACAAGCTGGGGATTAGTTTCTTTGAAGCCGGCCCATTCTTGCTCTCACTGCTGTCACAAAGCTATACTATGGACGATTGGTGGTCGTGTGGTCAGACCGTTGGCCTCGCTAGTAAATCGATCCCCGGCCGTACCGACTCGATTTGGATTTGTGAGTATTTTCTTATCCACCACCAGGTGTACTCTTGGAAAAGGTACTTTGTCACGACGTTCTCATCTCACCCAGTTGTAAAATGGGTACCCGACTATAGACAGTGAAATGTGTTGTCAGAGTGTTGGTATGTGTCGACCAGGCAGCACTACCAGTATGCCTCCCAGGATATTGAGATGGCTTTGGAATGAAATAGGTCTGTTGGGGTAATAATAGGCTGTAAAGTGCTTCGAGCTCAAAGAGAAAAAGCGCTATATAAATAGGCTATTTTTGTTAATACGATTGTCACTTTCTATACCTAGAATGATTTCGAAGACAGAACTCAGAAAAAGCCTGCACATTGTACAAAGCGTTACTGATCAATCTCAAAATCATAATTCATGTCTATAGTCCCCTGTCATTACTACTAGACAGACCCAAAGCGCTTCACAAAGAGAGGTTACATAATAGCGATGACAGTAAAAACATTTTTTTTTAAACTTGACTCGTCTATGCCTCTTGATTCTTTGTGGAACAAAGAACTTATTCATGAAGTCAATTAAGTCCATTTGTTTCAGTCAACACAGCGTTTCTTCTCTACATGTAATGCCTAGGGTTAGTGTTTTATACTTTAGCGCATTAGGTTTGTATCCTATGCCAGAGGTTGTATTCTACATTTGGTTTGTATCCTACATTATGTGCCCGAGGTTACATTCTCGTTTGTGGACGATTGTGGTCAAGCCCCGGTGGCGTGAGTGTCCAACAATGAACCATCAGTGGACATTACCCACGCTCTGTCAGTCACCTGTCAACAGCCATCCAAACAATAGAGCGAACTAGTCAGGCCCATGGAATCAAGGCCTGTTGGTGTGGCTGGGGATCAATTGTCCTTGACGGAACTAGAGTGCCATTTTTCGATTGCTCTCCATTAGATGAAAGTTGTCATAATCGTTGTTCGATTTTCATCTCCACGAGAATTCCCCATCAGCAGGGCATATCAATTAGACTGTGTGTCGTCATGTGAGAGCTTACGATGCCTGGGTTTTTCATTTGTTCACCTATTTTCCATCTACAGAAGTAGAACATAAATATAGGTCTAGTTAGCCGCTTAAAATCTTCGGATTTGTATGTTCAATTTCACACAAATTACTCTTCATTAGTGACATTGATCCACGTGACTTTATATACCCGTGATCAGTTCTAATTGTCGTAACCGTTGGTTGTTTTGAAGACAAAGAAATTATATTACAATGTTTTCATTACTAAATAATATTTTGGATTTCGCCGGTCGCCGAGCGGTTTACTCTTTGGATTGAGTCGTTTGGTTTCCTAACGGGCGATCTTGGTTTGAACTGTTGATGCTTATGGACTTAGGTCCTGTGGGCAGTATAAGATATTATGATACCAGTAACGACCATATCGCCATTAAAACGGCGCTACACAGAACTAAAATAAACTGCTATCCACCACGTTCTGTCGAATACGGATCCTAAAGGCGGTACAGTACATGTACATGAAGGTATTTGAAAGCGTTGCAGAGTTTCAGTTGCGTTTTACATCCTTGTCGACACAATAAGGTCATGTAAAAAAAATGGGACATGTGTATTTTTGTCCGTCTCCGATAGGACGAGTTCGGCTGACCTTATAACGGTATTTGAACCCAGGTCGCCTACTCTGAACCCAGTGAGCTAACCCTTCAGCCACCGCGCAGTTCGCAAAGTTGGCAGAGAAAAACGAAGAAAAAGCAAGATTCCTAACACAAGCCACGCGGTGCCTGAACGATTAACGCGCTGGGTTAACGTGTTTAGTCCCCAAGCGGGCGAAGCAGGTTCGAATCCCTCTAGGGGATTTTGGATATGGGTCTAATGGGCAGTTTTCAAGGCAGTCCATCCTATTCCTATCGTAGGCGGACATTACAACGTAGGTCCCACCTCCTCTTGTATGATCCAGTTGTGTCTCTAGGGGTGTAAGACTAAAACTCACACTAAACCACTAGCTTACCTATATCCATGGTAAAATTGCTGACGTCCTCGCCGCCATAACTGGAAGAAACTGGGTTCGAAAACGTCACAGGTCTCAGGAGTTCTGGCAGGAAGATTTCCGGTCGTTTTTCTGGGCAGTGACACGTGATACATGTCCGGAGAGATGCGCAGGAGGGCGCGAAGTCTGTGTGGGACTCGATGGTTGGAACTCTCCTGGCGTCTGGATCTCTTAGGAGGTCTCTGGGTATGTGGCCGGTCTCTTCGTATTCTGCGTGTATATTGGTGTGTTTGTTTGGGGGGGGGGGGGACATTGGTACATATCGCTTTAACAAATAGTGATAGTAGTGAAAATGGAGGCGAAGGTCGTTAAAGTAGAATCTGGATCTCTTATGAAGCCTATGGAATTAAAGTATTATGTTCATGTGCGTGGGTGTTAGGGGGGAGGGGAGGGGGTATAGTCAAGTCGTTGTAACAAGTGCTGGTGATGGAAAGGGAAGCGTTGCTACTTAAAATGTGAAAAAATATCCACGAAGAAGTATCAGGATCCTTTCGGAGGCCTGTGGATATTTGACTGGATTCTTCGTATTCTGGAAGGGGGGAGGGTATAGGCATGTCCTTGTAACAAGTACGTATAATGGAAATGGAGGCATAAGCACTTAAAAGTGTGTGTGCTTTTAAATATATCGATGAAGTGGTTTGAAGATCTCTTAGGTGGCCTCTGTATATGTGGCTGGACTCTTCGTATTTGTGCGTGTGTGTAGGTATAGTCATGTTGTTGTGAAATAATGATAAAGGATAGGGGAACAATGTTACCTTAAAGTGTCTATAACATCCACCATTAAGTTGTATCTAGATTATCTTATGAGGCTTCTATGTTTGTGACTGGACTCATCGTATTCTGGGAACGGGGGGGGGGGGATATTTTCATGACGTTGTAACAAATAATAATAATGGAAAGGCATTATAAGTACTTACAAATTAATGTGTAAAAATAACGATGAAGTAGTATCGTTATCTCTCAGTAGGCCTGTAGGTATGAAGTGGCTGTAAAGTGCTTTGAGCTTGCCATAAGCCGGGGGAAAGCAGTATATATATATATATGCTTTCTTACGTTAACCTCTGAAAAAAGGACGAATGGATGTGGACACATAGTAACACCTGAAAGAGTCTCCCAATATCCTACGCATTGGCTCAAAGCTTGGCTAAAACAATTAACCCAGTCCCAGAACTAGGGCTCAAACCTCTAGAGAAATATTCCAGTCTCGTCCCAGACAAAGATGAAAAGAGTCGTAGAACATGCAATACAAGGTTAGCTCGCGATTAACTTCCTTGTGCAGACACTGCAACGGTACAAATTGAACGGTTGTATACCGTATTGCTGCGTTTGATTTTATTTTCTCACTATATAATAGTTAATAATGAAATGTGTTACGTCCAGTTTGCATGTGTTTGTAGATGGAATTCGCTAGAAACAAAGTGGACTCACATTTCGTACAACTTCACACTACCTCTTCGTCAGTGCGCCTCCCAATCCCCACCACAAAAATAGGTGGCTCTGTGATGAATGGTGTAATCACAATACGTTCCTATTGGGGTGGGGAGGGGCATTTTGCGTTTTACACATTACCCTTTTTCATGTCCACCATACACGCAATGGTGTCGTAAACTTCATCACGGGTAAGTTAGTTGTTACGGGCATGGAGATAGAGCCATATCTACTGTGAGCCCAAAGCGATTTACAGCATTTTGACGTATGTCCTGTATATACCACACGCGAATTCGAACAAGGGTCGCCCGTTGTGAAGAATCACTGGAAAGAGTAATAAGCTGTACGCATTACATGCTAGGTAGTCATGGACATCAGACTTACATCAAGCGAGAATATTTAATAGATAACATTTTTAGAGCTATACTCACTATATTTAATGTTCACAGGACATGAGTGCTCTAAGAAGAATAACTCACCAGCAACTTTCATGTTGTAGTCTTTTGACCGATCCCTAAGGCACGTGTACACTTTCCACAAAGGCGATTGACTCAGGTCACGTGTCTGCAACAACCAATCTGTGTTGAGAAAACCTCCCACGTGATGAGTCCCCGACACATCTGTGACGTCATAGCCAACAGCCAGGTTGCTCTGGTTTTGGCTGACAACAAAGTCTAACTGGGTGGAAGCCCGGAATGATGATAACACATGATATGAAGCATTGCTTAGGAAAGACGAGATAACGTGAACATGCGCAGCTGTCTCGAAGTCGTTCAGTTTGGAGAAGTTCAGACAGTACATAGAGTTGTCAGGACAGAACACATCGTGGAGAATCTCCCTCGCTAGTGTGCTGGAGAAGTTTCCAGTACTATGGCACTTGTGAAGAATATGTACAACCCCACAGTCAGACAACTTTGGGTCAACAGGAGCGTTGTTTGAAATCGAGGAGCACACTAAGTCAGCGATATCCTTGCAACTCTGATGCAGGGCAGGGTCATCTCCGTCGAGGCTTTGTCCGCTCAGAGCAACGACGTCTATGAGAACAGAGTAAATAGCGATGACCTCTGTCTCTGACAAAGGAACGCCTTGTCTGCTCAAGACAAAACTCCCGTTTGGAAAGTTGTGGAAGATCCAGTTTCCAAGAGAAAACTGAGCGAGGCTGTCGCCAGCTTCTGTATACGTGGAGTCGATTCCTCTGGTGAAATCCCCCAGGGTCGATACGTTGCTGTTGAAGGAAGAGGCCCCATGGAGTAAGGCGCTTTGGCTGAGGGCGTCTCGAGTATAGGCGGGAATCAGAGTCCAGGCGAAATCGATTTCACCGCCCGTTCTGGCAACTTCCCGAGCATACCAAGGAGACAGTACTGTAAGCTGGGGATTAGACAGAGGGAGATAGCAGTGAGCACATGTGCATTTGGTGATGTTGGGTCTTATATAAAGTAATCACTACATGTAGAGTTTTCACTATGCTGCATATAGAGTCCTAAATATGGTATTTTCTGTGTGGGTAACGGGTCATTTGGGGCGTCGTGACATGTGAATGAATCCTTCTGTTTGATCTGAGAACAAAATGAAGCTGCCTTAAAATAGTCGTGTTGAAAAGTCCTGGTTCAAAATGAATGAAATTCGTAGTCTGAATCCGTTGGTCATCAAAATTGACTGTCGAAGGAGCCCAGTTACCGATCTGAAATATGGGCTAACGGACTACATTGTCTGCATTGGACCAGCATCATCACCACAATAATCATCATCATAATCATCATCATAATCATCATCATCATCAGCAGCAGCAGCAGCAGCAGCAGCAGCAGCAGCAGCAGCAGCGGCAGTACCAGCAGCAGTAGCAGGAGCATTCTGCCCAACTAGGGTTTGGCCCATTTAAAGACTTTCATAACTGTGAGCTGCCAATAACTGACTCACGCATTGTGAATTTTGAGCATTTTTATTGTGTAAAGTTACACTTAGAAAGAAGAACTGTGCACTTTTCCCTAGACGTTGTATCTTTCTATGTCCTGCTTCAGATCATATCAAACATTGTACAAATAAAAGTACTGTAAATCATGTCTCTGGGCTATTGAAGAGTACAACGTTGTCTGCTTTTTCTTTTTTCTAGCCTTTACACGCATACCACATTGCAGTATTCATAGTCAAACATCAAGATAAGATTTTCATCTACAATACCGCCTCGATAAGTAATCGTGGATCATGCAGGCTTACTCCAAATTGCTTTGTACTGTCCGGACCAAGATCCGCTATGACTTAATCCTGCCAAAGCGTACATTATTGATACACACACTTGTGCAAGCGGCAATCGTTGCCTGTCAGGCCGCATCCTACTGACCTCAATTTGGACATCAGCAACTCACTTCTGTCCAGAATCCAACCTTTGGGATCACTGACAGTCAACGACCGACTGACTAAAACTGGCTTTATTGAGTCCACTATGTCCTACTTTCTGACCAATGTGCATCATAATTAAACACCATCATGAACATAAATCCCCAGCGATCACCACAACCGACTCAATGACTAAAAAATGGATATTTGAATCAACTATGGCCTAGTTGCTGACCAATGGTTCCTTCCGTGTTGCCTTAGTCCATCTACCCCCAAATAGATAAATGAACATCAATATTTTACTACTGATGAACTTCACGTCCCTGGCATTACTTCAAACGACTGGCTGACAAAAAGTCAACTATGTCCTACTTTCTGACTACTCCATCTCTCAGTGATGTATTATTCTACCAACCCAACAATAGACAGAATAATCAACTTGGTGACATTGTTGTCACTTGAAAGCAAGATGGACCAGTGAATGTTCTTGTAGAGAGTTTGCATGAAGCGTCGCACAGGCTGCATCGCAGGTATGCTTCTTAGTAGGTTGAAATCGTGGTGGAATGAAACGTGTCTGGTTGGATAATGCTACTGACCATGTGAAGCGCATTGAGTTTGCTGACCAGCGAGGAAATGCGCTATATTATACTCATACAGTTAATGTCTTCAGTTATTGTTGGGAATAGAAGGAGATACACGTAGGCCTATAGCATGATGTCACAGATGGAACACAGTGTTAAGTGCGTGGGTCCGAAATGACTGCCAACCATTCAACATGAGGCTGTGTGAGTGTAGAGCACTCTAGCGAGACCATCAGTGAGCAAAGATTGGCCAAGTGTGTTTGGTCAGAGTCCTATCAACTGGTTCGTGTTATTATGCTTTATTCAGGTGTACGTAATCTTATGGCTAACTAGGCCTAGTCAGTGTGGCGGCCTCTGCTAAACTAGATCGCGTGTACTCGTAGATTAGCGAAATTCTACACGCTTTTTTCCTTCTTTTCTCTTTCTTTTTTTAAGATGAAAATATTTGTTTTAGAGCAAAAAGTGGGAGGAAAAATAGATTCATATGTATTTCCTACACATTTTTATTTCAATTTAATTTCAAAGTCTAATAGAAATCATCTGATAGAAAAAAAATCTTTTGTCTGGATCTCTGAGTTGTACAACCTTTCAGAACTAACAATATTGATCATGTCATATTGATGATTTTCTCCACTACTCATTGCCTTGAGCACCAGTTCGGGAAAGCCAGTATCTGGGGATTCCCATCACGACGGGGTATGATTGGCTGACTGCGTTACGATGATTAATGACGTCAGGGAATTCCCTAGTAACACGTCGGCGTCGGAACAAAGATAATATACACGCTATTGCTAACGCGATGACCCTAGAGTAACCGACCAGTGTTGAAACAATACAACCTATCTCTATATAAGCTTATTACATTCTTTTCAATCCAGCAACTTATGAGCACTTGTTCTTATGTCCATCTAGATCTAGATCTATATAGAAGGCAAGCGCTGGAACTTTAATTCAAAACTACGCAACCGATTAACAGGCAGTGTTCATGAAACAAATAATACAAGTACAGTATCAATATCACCCCCCTGAATCTGACAAAAGGCAAACTACTATACGAGGCAGCCAAAAAGCAGTTAAACCATGTGATCTACATCTACCGTGAACTTATACAAAGAAAGGGCTGTGTATGTTTGTGCAAAAATCACCCCCTGTTTTGTTTTTCATTCAACCACGACAGTCGGACAAAACAGCGTCTTTCTATTTGTAGAATCAACAATGGTGTATTTACGTCGAAAAAAAGTCATCAGCTGCAACTCTCTCTCTCCTCTCTCTCTCTCTCTCTCTCTCTCTCTCTCTCTCTCTCTCTCTCTCTCTCTCTCTCTCTCTCTC
>JAUELK010049669.1:0-13087 GCA_031471215.1 Gastropteron pacificum | reverse complement strand
CATGATTTAGGACTGAACCAGGTGAATGTCACATCATTTTCTGTAGCCCTGGTGCTTGAATTTATGTGAAAGAATTCACAAAGTTGACCACAGCACATGGGCATTACTGTTTGGTTAAGTCTGGCTTCCATAACAGAAAAGTAGTTTCACGCAATAGGCCATCATTTTTTTATATACACAGTTCCACACCTTGAAAATGTGTATACCACCTCAGCCTAACATGAAAAGGTTGTGAAACCATGTCATATTGTAATCAAACGTTGATACCTCTTTCAGTCTTTGATTCAGAAAGAATTTTATGTATTGCTGAAGGAAAAATCACAGTTTTCAAATGAAAGACCCATCAAGAAATATTCATGAGATATTCAGAATAGAAAAGGGAATAAGACGGGAAACAAAAATGTCTAGAAACCAGATACTAATTGTTTCTTGACTATTTATTTTTCAAAAGTCTTTGACCAATGATTTTTTAAAATTGTATTTAGTCTTTACATAAACACACATTGAATTTTTAAATCACAACATACTCGAGGAGCTGTATATATTGTGAAGGCACTAGACGAAATGATTTATATTATCATTGTTATATTGTCTTTCTTCAGGGTAATGACTTCATGGAAGGAATGGGCTTTGTGGAAACATGAGCTTCACATCAAGTCTCAGACCTTTCTTGTGGCCAGAAGATCTAAGATGGTGAGTTTCTTTGTACAATTTCTTGCTTGAGGGTCATACATAATTGTCTTGAGAAATAACAGATATGTACAACATGTTTTTCGTTGAAGCTAACATGCTGCTACTTCAAGAGTAGTGCTAATACTTGATACTTGATACTTGATACTTGTCTGTGGTTGAGACCTGTTCACAGGTCAGTTCACCGGTCAGTTGACATCTAAAGGCTGCATCTTGCAAGGTCTATTGGTAGCATTCAGGGTTATACAATGCGGGGTGATTTTCCCAATGGGCATCGAGTCTGTTCTTGTACATGATACTGATTTCAAAAATTGAGAAGATGTTGAATGTACACACAGGCTTTCAATGAGTGGCGCAGAAGACTTTGCCAGTGTCGTGAAGCAAGTGAAAAGTACAATTTGGCTTGGAGGAACTACCAGGGATATATCTTACAGCAATGGAGGCTCTGGGCCCACAGTAAGTGTTCTCTTGTCTTGTTCTGTGAAATTACTTCTGTTTAAATGCATGGAAGCAGATATTTGATAAATTTACTTTTTCTTGTTTTTTTTATAGCTTTCTCATCAGAAAAACCACTATTGTATGACTTATGCCACAATATCATCAAGAAGACAAAATGATACTGAGCTCAGAACAAGAGAGAGAAAATAAAGATAGTCAGGTGAAACCATCACATGTATAACACAGTGGCTTTGTTTCTATTTCAACAGGAAGCCATGTTCTACACAAAAGTCATGATGCCCTATCATCAAGATTAGTACACAACAGGATGTCCTCATCATTCCACACTTGGAGAAGCCTAACACTAAAAGTCCAGGCTCTGCAGAGCAACATCAAGCAAAAACTGTTGTTCAGGTAAATTGAAATGGAGTTGGTGTTGGAAATGCCAATTTTTCACTGTTAAACTCTTGTAGTCGAAATGAAATGTTACAGCAACATTTTGACATTATCATGGACTGAGAAAGTAACAAACAAAAAGTCTTGACAAGAATTGGCATTTCATCACCAACTTTACTACAAACTATCAAAAAGTTAAAACTGAACTATTTTGGCCACACCAAACGACACGATTCACTCTAAAAGCACATCTTAGAATCGATGATGGAGGGAGGGCAGTAGAGGCAGAGGAAGCAAGAAGAAGATAGGAACAGGATATTAGGGACTGGCTAGGAACAACAACTGCATGAGGACTGGTGGATACAGAGAGACTGTCAATGCAAGGCTACAGCACTGCTAGACACATTGTATTAAGGATTGAATGCAAAAAATCAACATGATTATGATATGGTAAAATATGCAACATAAGAGGTACTTATAAGTATGATAGGCGCTGCTATGTTGCAACTGTGTGCTGCCTTCAGTGAAAAGCGGAGCTCATAACACGAAGGCAAATTTCCCTGACAATGGATGAAAAATGATTGTCTATACAATACAATACATTTAATGAAGAGCATTAAGACAAAGTTCATTTGATGGTTCTTGACTCCTGATTACATGATTTATTAGGAATGGTCGATTTCAACATGTACATACAACAGCAGAAAAATAGAGAATGTTAGTATGTTAAATAGCTGTAAAATTTTGGATCATCCCCTTCTTTGACAGTCAATAGTTTATTACATTAGATTTTTACAATAATATAGTTCAAAGTCATATTTTAAAAAATTGAATTGATATCTTATCTTCGTAATGCATACTTCTGTAAACAATCTACATGTATATTGAATATCTCCCTTATCTACAGTGCATTCCGCGGATGGCTGAACAGAACAAGATGGGCGAAACATGAGAGAAAACAGATCATAAAAGTCCAAGTGCAGTCATACACACTACTGGTTAGTACATGTCTTGATGAACTATCAATTTACTTTTTTGCTTTGGAAATAAAGATTGACAATCAAAACTTTTTACTTTTGTTGAAAGAATGAAAGAACTAGTAACGAAAGCACTTAAAACCATAGCAAACAGACTAAACGTCTTCTATCATTGTGTTATCAGCAAAGAACCCACAAACTACAAAAAGATTTAGATAGCGAAGTAGAAAGAAGTCACTCTTTCATTTTGATGTATCTTTTTAAATCAACAAACACCTCACAACAACTTTGAATCTTAGTATTGAGTCATAAAGTCTTAGTCTTGCAATATTTAGGTCTATACATTTAGATCCTATAAAAACTATTGCTCTTAGGTTATTGAATGTTTGTGAAAATCTACACACATTCGTGATCTAAAGTCATTCAAGTCATTATTGAATAGCGATTGTTTATCATAATTGACTTTTTCAGAGTACTGTTTGTCTAAACTTAAAACTTAGTATGAATACAGTAAACAAATTTTAAAAAGTTGTATCACTAATCCAAAAAGGTGCTTCTTAGACTTATTGGACAGTCATCAGAATAAGCATTAGTTGAATTGATGACAGAAACAAAAGAAAGTTTCAATGAAAGATGATTGATGTGTCCATACAATTGAAATCCCTTTATATTGTCAAAATGAAAACCCGTGACACCCTCAACTTTCAGGTGCAGAGATTATTCAACCACTGGAAGAGACAGTATCAGACGAGGCTACAAGAGCGACAAGAACTACAGGAGAAGGCCGAGCAGCTAGCTTTGACCATCGGTCAGACTTGGAGGAAGAGAGCACAAACATCTCGGGGGGATAGGTTACGTCAGCTTTTTGAAAAGAGAAAGGTTTGTACACCGCCAGCATATTGCTGCATCACTTTTGAAAAACAAAAAGATCTTTACATGTATAATGTTGCATAACATCACTGTGAGTGTGAAACAAATATTAATAAAGTTCGTAACCAGGGTCGGATCTTAAGAGTAAGTATTAATGTTAATAACAGTAATGTGTAAATTCATGTCGTTCCCTATCCCTGTAATGTGTGCGCTTGATGTACTCAATAAAAAATTAGAAACGATGCAATGCAATTGGGTATTTTTGTGAGGACATATTATGTAGACTACAATCCTTCTCTGCTAAAATAAATAACTTGTGTGATGTTCAGTACATTTTAACCAAAAAAAGTCATCGATCATTCAGACTGAATGGCAACAATGCTACCTTAATGACAATACTTAATATAGGGCTATAATTCATGCCTACAGATGGCTGGTATCTTCAACCAATGGCTGGATTCCCTGCAAGCTGTGCAGACTCTCTATTACACCCTCGATGAATGGACACACGGCAAAAACCAGAAAGTGATGAGAGACACATTGGTGACCTGGAGGACAAGGCTCACTGGAGACAGACTGTGGAGGTCAGTCAGCAAACTATCACCAGGTCACATAGAACTTGTACCAGGCCTACAGAGAATGAAGTGACATACACCTGTTTCAGTCCTAAATCATGGCTGCAACCATAAATGTCTACTGTTGTTTCGATATTGGCAGCATCAACTAAAAAACTGCATTGCATAAAGCAGTCATCTGGTCCGCCCGCGGGGGTGGCGGGTGGGCCTTGTGACTGCATTGCACAATTGCATGAACAAGGGGCCAATTTGAAAGCCCTCTAGTCTCAGGTTTCAGAGCTAGGCTGCCATGGCTCTGTAGGTCTATTAGACCACTTGAAGAGCGAATAGCTCATACCTTGTACCTTATCACAACAACAACAACAACAACAAGAGAACTTACACTGCTTCTGTTGTGTGAAACAGTGAAGCAATTGTATATACATGTAGTTTTACACAGTGCAGCATTCTCTAGACCCACAACATAGAGAATATAGATCTAGATTTAGATCTTATGTATTTATTAACCAATACATACCTTGGTCTTAAGTAAAGCGATTAAGTATAATATGGCTTAGGAGAGCCTACCTCTTGCCCTTACAACAATAAACAGGAACAAGGAACTTGTGTACCTTTTTGTGTTTATACAATATGCATATTCATGTGAGCCTGGGGGAAATCTAATCTAGTCGTTCTTCTCCTTTGGATACTAAAAACACAATCATTGACTGAACTGAATGCTGCAATCATTCCTGGATACTATAGCTATGTTGTGATGTTAAGTTCTAAAAAATGCGTCCAAGGTTATAAGACACATTGACTACCTGTGCAACAAATAAAGTATGCCACAATACATAAACAACTTTACAATCATTTATATGATTAAAATCAATCATAACAAAAACACTAATGTAGAAAGACACTATGCAATACGGCTAAAAGTAGGCTTTCTAACCAGCAATGAATTATATGAAAGTCTCAATTTTTTAGTCAATTCATCCTTTTTTCTTGTTGTTGGCTCTTGACCAATGATGGTTGATTTAATAGTAGGTTAGGTAGTGGAATGTTGCTACTCGTTGTTGTAGTGAGACTTACTGCAGCTAAATGAATTAAATGTACCATACTTGACACATGTACAGTATCACAATGATATGTCTATTGTTCCAGAGACCATCAAACAAGACTCACCTACACTGTGTGGACAGAGTGGAGAACTTACGCTAAGTGTGAGTACTTTAGAATGTGCAAGATGTGCATAGATCTTTTTGTTACCCTTTCTCGTAATGGGTTTTATTGATTTGTACCTGTCTACAGAAGATACTAAGAATATTTTGGCCACAAATGGTCTCAAATGAGGACCTACTCGAAAGATGCAAACAAGTGGATCTAGGTAGCATTATCACCAAAAGATGCTGGAAATGGATAGGACATGTTGGCCTACTCAGGAAGAAGCCACAAACAATCACAAAAACAGCCCTGCACTGGACACAAGATGGCAAAAGACCAAAATTGACGTGGAGAAGAACAGTAGAGAATGAGATGAGGACTATGAAACACACTTGGGGCTCACTGACTAGGCTGGCTCAGGACAGACAGAGGTGGAGAGACTTTGTTCCTGCCCTACACACCACTGGGTGTAAAGGTGGATGATGACAATTATGATTGATGATTAGAAATCCTTAGAAATGTTTATATTTTTCTGTGTACATGTATCAATTGGCAGTGGTAACAATGGTAAATAGCATTTCTTTGGCATTTTCCAACCAAAAAGCATGCTAAATGCGCCAACAATAATATGTGTCTCTATGCAGTGTCCAAGGAGAGAAGAATTCGAGGGCTTGCCTTGAAGAGAGCTCTACAAGAGAGAAGCCTACATGTTTACTTCCGCTACTGGGTCACTTTGGCTAAAGTCAAACAAGCAGTGCAGCTGAATGTTCGGACACGCATACAGAGCAGGTCTGTAGTGTTCAGGATACTTTTATAAACTTTTTTTTCATTGATTATAATTTCATTTCTATACAGTAGTGTACATGGCTGCACAGTACAAAATGTGGACTACGTACCATTCATACCAAGCAATCACCAGCCATGTATACACAGTAGTGAGTAGCAGTATAAAAAATGTCCCTTAAGAGTGTAACCAGCCAATATGACATGTACAATACAAATTGATAGATGTAGGGCCGACGAAATATTTTCTATCATATTTGTCCAGTGTAAGGACACTTAAAGAAAACTTGAGACAATAGAAGATGAGATGAGATGAGCGCAGAAGAAAAGAGAAGAAAACAAAAAGTAGAGATAAACAGCCAGCGCAGCTTGATGTCTGTACATGCATACACAGCAGGTCTTTACAGGATATTCAAGAAGACAAGAGGGACGAGAAGATATTAAACGATAAGAGTGGAGAAAAAAAACAAAGAGAAGAGTGAAAACGATAAGCACACAACAAGTATCAACAGCACTTATGATGATAGTCAGTGATATACATTTCAACTCGGGTCAAAATCTCTCAATATCCTCAAGAAATTATGCATTTCCTAGTGAGACAATTGTTGGATATACTGAGGAACATAAATGTTTAAGTCATAGACTCAATGCTGTGTGGAACATGAATAGATTCACATTGATTTCATTCATTTTCTTCTTTGTACTTCCTTTATTAACTTGGATGAAACTCGATCTTTGTATAGACCAAGAAGACTTGCCTTTCAATTTTTTATTCAATTGAAACAAAAGGACTCATTCTATTGTGAATCTAGTTGGACGAAGCATAACATTAAGATTATTGTTTGTCCATCACACTATCTTGTGTTCGCTCATCAGGTTTTTGCGGGCGTGGCACTACCACACCTCGACTATGCGTTACCTGAGAGAGCTCGAGGCTCACTTCACCCAGCGTGTCAACACCCGCATCATGCATGAGGCCTTTTCTACGTTCCGTTGGCGCGGGGAGTACTGTGAGGGTATGAACGACCTGGCAGATGGAATGGTGCGCACCAGACACAGGGCCACCATGAAGGCTGTGCTAGTGGTGTGGCGGGACAGACTGGACCGCATCCTGGCTGCAAGGTGACTGTAACAAATAGATAATCAATGTATCTTAATTGTCTGCTCATTTGTCATTGTAGTGTCCCCTTAATGTGCACGTGAAATTGTAGCCTTTATATTGTTCCTCTTCCGTTGTCCCTCTTCTGTTGTCTGTGCAGTTGACCAGTGTACCTGTCCTGAGCCAGTCATAGCTAATGTTGAATAAAAGACTTTCTACAATCAAAGTACAATCGCTTGTTCTATTGTGGTTACCAGTACATTATAGTGACTGTCCTCATCATTTTTTAGAAATTAATCTCCAGATTTCCATGATATCATTGAGTTTTTTTATTTAACTTTTTTAATTTTCTGTTTTGTTACATTGAACAGTTTACAAGGATAGTTACACACAGAATTACAGCCATGATATAATTGTTGATTTACATAACCAGATGGGTATAAGAAATTGAGTTTAGTTGAGTAAATGAGATATTATTGAACATGGAAATGTTACTTTTAGAAGACATTTATCACAAGTTGTAATTTATTTAGACATTTAGGTACCAGTCTTGCCCCATGGCAGAAACAAAGAGCTGATAATAGAATGATTGTATTGTCCATTATACAAGTGTATGGGGAAAGAATAGTTAGGTCCAACCATATCACAAAGTTGTTTTATATATACCATTGGTCTATCCAGGTGCTATGGACAATTCCTTGTTATTCGAGTGGTTCGCCAGTGGCGTCGATTTGTGTACAAGAAGAAGGCAGAGAGGCAAAGGGACTTAGACAACTGGAATAAAGCTGTCAACTTCCACAACCGCTGTATATGGTGAGTGCAGGACAGCCACAATCATGTGCATTCTCTTAGTGTCATCGTTTGTGTAATGAAATCCATGTTAATGGATCATGAATTTCATCTTATCTTGTCTTATCTTATAATATCAGTTTATATTACAATGAAATCTTTCTATCAGTTGTTTATATACTATAGGCCTCTTGGTGATCCTAATGATTTACAGCTAAAAGGCACAGACTGAAATTTCCTGTAGATCCCAAGTACTAGTACTTTTTTTACGAGGCCTGAAGACATGTATACATCCTTAGATGACAACTCATTGTGCAAATTTGAGTTGCTAACTAATCGTTTTTAAAGTTCAGAAGTTAAGAGGCATTATTGTATATTTAAGAATCACTGTCATGTATTGAAGTATCCTTTTCAAGCACACAGTATATTGTCTTTGTTTGTCAGAAGATTAATGAGATGAAGGAACTGGATTAGTCTTTGCCTTCTATATTTGTATAACTTTCTGTAAATCTTTTGTTCTTACATGAAACAAAACAGAAATTCCTTGCAAATTCAGCTTAAGACTCAACCACTTTGCCCTTCTTGTCTCAGCCGGAAGGCAATGTCAGGTCTGAAGACAGAGAAACAGGTGGCCATGTTGGTTCAAAGGCGTCAGGTCAGGCTGTGCAACAAGTGGGCTGTTGTCTGGAAGTTGCATGTGGATCAAAGAGTGACAGCAACTTGTCAGGTTGGTCTAAACTTTCTCTGTTATTACTATGTAAAGACAACAGTTACACAATTCATCATAGAGATCATAGCAGCAAAAACAAACAGATTGTCAACCACCATCTAAATGAATTTGTATTTTGTCAAAATTACTTTAGAAACATTTTTAGCCTTCAATGAAACAGATTGGTACTAAGGAGGAAGACAAGATAACTGCAGCATGGAAGCAATCACTACTGTCAAGAGTTGATAATTGATCATAGCACTGATTTATTGTATGTACTCTACCACATTTAAAGAAAAGATCTTACACCTTCTCGTCTACCAACTTCTGTATCACGTTATTTGATATAATAAATAATAATAATAATACATCACATTTATATCGCTCATTTCCATTCACATGAATGCTCAATGTGCATTACAATCAATCACCTGGTTCATACATCCAAGAGGATTACAAAGAAACTAATCTACATGGACATCTCAATTGATTTCAAAGAACTCATGTTTCTGCTTGATTTCATGTTTAAAGTTGTTGTTTCTCTTTTTTTTCATGATTTCACTACTAGAGTAAGAAAAAGTTGCATCTCACGCATGTTCTTTTATCTAGAATCTTAAACATGAATGTGACAAATGTGTACAAATAACATAATAATGTCACTGTTTTGTTACAGAGAGGAGAGATGATGTTACGACAGAGCTGGCATCACTGGAGACTGGAGTACTCACAACGAGCGGCAGCCAACAAAATCAACAACTACGACAACAGATACACACTGTCCAAGGTTTGTATACACTCATTGTTACTTCTTGCTTTTAATATGATCACACAGAGATTGTCAAACAGAGATTGTCAAACACATACACATTCTCTTGGCCTAGGCGATGGTAGATGAATGATTTCCTCACCATTTTAGTACCTTAACATGACTTTCAATCACCATCTCAACCTCCTGGGGAGTATTCTAGCAGTGCAGCCTATGAGACGCTTCTCCACTAATTGATATTCTACCACAGACGTACAGACAGGACACTTGGCTTTTTTATCGTAGCCAACATGTGTGCACCATGGTACGTGTGATAGTAGGAAAGTGCGAGTTTAGCTCACCCGCATAGGTCTGTATCTCGGCGTCAAAAGCTCTTCTGATGTGTATTAGGGAAGTGTTCGAGGAGGCTACACTTTTGTTTACAAAGAGAAAGAGACCTGTGTCCAGTCTCCATCTTCCACTTGTCTATGAAAAACCTTATAACAGACCTTTCGATTCTGTTACAATCTTGTTTGTAAGGCTGTCCACTGTATGATAACCTTAAGTTTTCACTGTTTTCCTCAGGTGTTCAAGGCTTGGCGTAAAGTGGCGTTACCCAAAATGACTTTCCAATGGCCAGTCTCCTCTGTCTCACCTCACAGCACCCAAACATCAACTCCATCTGACCGTCGGGGTTCCTCCTCTCAGCTCCCTGTGCCTATTGGTCAAAGTAGAGCTATGAACAGACGATGACCAGTATTCATTGACTGAACGTAAAAGTGAAAGCTTCTTACATACATCTTGCTCATACGCATTCTGTCTCTAGGTTTTTTGTTCAATCAGTTTCACTCAATTTTTTTTCTTGAGTCATCGAACGGCCATTGGCTTTTTTATTTATTTATTTGTTCATTATTTTGGGGTGGAAATCTTATTATACAACCAGGGGATGCTCGCTATCAAGCACAAGGTATGAGCTGTTTGCTCTTCAAGTGGTCTAATAGACCTACAGAGCCATGGCAGCTTAACTCTGCAACCTGGGACTGGAGGGCCTTCAAACTGGCCCCTTGTACATGCAATTGTGCAAATGCAGACACAAGACCCCTTTGGATTAAACCACCAAGGGATACAAATATGAAAGGAGTAATACTGTAGGTAAACTATTAAAAATGCATGGTCAATATTTCTTGGACATCTTGTCTTGGTTGGGTGGAACAATCATGAGAGAAGATGAACAGCAACAGTCAGATATGTTATTCTCTTAGAGCACCAGTACAGTAACTACTATACAGCTTACATTTTCTCCTGTCATCTTGGAAGGGACCATATTCATTGACCACTGAAATAACTAACCTCTCCTACCTAGCAAAAGATGTAGCTCTCTTAACGCACAAACTTTCCTATTTCCCTCTATACATTCTGCTCTACAAATCTACATGACATGTACGTCTAACAATGGAATGAATGGTTATGGGTGTGATTCCTTCTTCAATCAGTATTTACCAATGATCCATGGATAACCAAAAATGCTGTGATATTACTCGTTGACTGTCAAAAAGTTACCCAACATGTTTATTATATGCCTACCACTTTCAAAATCATCCTCTCAAAAGGAATTCCAAGCCAAATCTCAGAAGCATTTGCCGATGTTGTTTGCTTTTAATATTTTTTGTTGTTCTTGTGTTGCTGTTGATGGTAGCTTACAGGTATTTGTTGTACTTTTGAAAAGATAGTTCCAAATTTCATAGTGTATTAATTAAACTGGGCTTATTGTAATCTTATACTCAAAGTAGATACATGTATGTATTTTGCTGCCCATGAAAAATTGTGTTATTAGAAAAACAAAACAAAACAAAAATGACAATGTTTTTTGAGGAGGTGATAGTGATATGTTCATTCTTCACTGTCTGTCTATTCTTTTCAATGTTTTTTTCTTTGCACTACTTTTTTTTAGAACAATGATAACAACACAACCATATTTTGCTCATAATTTATATCTCAGTGTTTCCAAGTCAATCATTGCCAAAGTTCATGGTGCTACCATAAATTAAATGTTGAGTTTTATCTTTGTTTATATCTAATATAAACTTTTGAGTGTTTCTTATTTAACATGGCATGTTTTAACTTCAATTGAAAACTTGAACATTGAAAAATACACTGAGAGGCCAGCATCGTTTCATGTGAAGACACAATGACGCATTCACTGTTGTTTGTTCTTTATTGAACACTGTTGCATTGCAAATGTTGTATATTATTGTTTCAACATCCATAGAATTGTGAAGCCAACATTTATCACTTGTCTCAAAGGACTTATCTCAAGTGCCTTATTGTGTAGTGGTGATGATAGTGATAACTCAATGATAAGTAGTCATACCAATCTCTTTCCCATATATTAATATTGTCTTTTGTGTATTATTGATAGCAATTAGATTGTGCATGACATTGTAAAGTTATTTCATTTTTCTATTGTATGTTGAAATGTTTTAAAAAAGCTCTTTCATGGTAGATCTACTTTTTACTTTCTTTTCTACAGTGCTGAATCAGTTGTTTTGATCAACCTGAAACCAATAATATGTGGACTCATTGTCCTAACAAGTTTGTGAAACTCACCTCGATATTGCCTCTCCCAGTATATCATTATATGTGTATACACTTACTTATTGGATGGAGTTGAATTGAAAAGGCATTCATTTATCTATACCATACAGTGTTGATTGTAAAGTGGTTGATACAACATTGAGTCCTATGTCTTTGTATGATCAATTATCTTACTGTGTCCTTGATTTCCTCCTGTACATGTATCTTATATGCATTTCAATGACAGTGAAGATTATGAAATCAACAATGCATTGTATTATTTAGTTTCATTTACAGAAATGATGTGCCAAAGTCTGAAAATAAAGTACTATTTATCTGATCAAAGGATCAAAAGTCTCAGCTTTATTACTTATCTTATTTCATTTGTACAGCACAGGTCTTTTATGTTTGCAATGTTGGAATCAAGCATTAAACTACCTACAACATGTTTACCAAGTTGATTATTGTTTTCTAATCATTTTTTTTTTCTATGTCATATTCAATCATACTGATGATACATAGATCTATACCATGAAATTGGAAAGTTTTCAAAACCTCACATTTTCATTGTCACTTTATGTGATGAATTACAAAAAGTAGCATTGCCCTCGATATGTGTAACGTTTCTTTATGTATAGTATTAGGATGTTGTTATATCTGAGTGAACGACTAGAAGAAGTATGTTGTTATCATGAATTTTAACCAGGAAGATCTGGATTGCTTTTTCTCTCAAAGAAAAATAGGTGTTTGAAAATGCAAATAACCTTATATTTCCATTTTAAAGGGAAAAGAAACATCCTGCGACAATACTGCCTCACAATGACTACGTCCAACTCAGAAGTAGGGTTGCACATTGGGAACAAGTAGGTTTGGATAAATCAATCCTTTTGTACAGAATGCAATAAAGAATACCACAGCAACAGGACGGAAAAAAGACAGTTATCGAAGGATATTCTGTATTTGAATTTGATAACAATGACCACCACCATCAAAAATAGAACCAAGGAAAGCACTTAGATTTCAATAAATATGTTTTTTATTTCATATAATGCTCATGGCACAGTATAAGGAAGGATTGTTTCAAATAATTACATTAACAAATTGTCAATCAATTTAAAGGGAAATTTTTAACAACACAACAATGTGACTTTGATTTGCATGCTTTGCTTCTTACTGTTACAATGATGATGATGACGAGGAGGAGGAGGAGGAGGAAGAAGAGGAGGAGGAGGAGGAGGAGGAGGATGATGATGATGATGATGATGATGATGATGATGATGATGATGATGATGATGA
>JAUELK010049558.1:0-13087 GCA_031471215.1 Gastropteron pacificum | reverse complement strand
GCTAATTAAAAAAATTTTTTTTAAAAGTAAAAAATTAATTTAATTTTACCCCCCCCCCCCCCCCCCCCCCCGATCAACAAGTTAAACGAATCAAACAGAAACATACAATATACATACCTGAACCATATCACTGAAGTCAATGAGCATCAGTACAAAAAGTCAAGGACAGAAACTGTTTCAATGTAACAATAAATTTCAATCATTTGATAAGTTCTTCTTCGATATATAACGCTTTGTTTCAAAGTAGCAGAGTGATGACATGAAAATGTCTGTGTATTGGCAAACACCTAGATTATCTATATGGACATCATAGAAAAAGCATTTTGAAAAACTCTTCATTAAAATAAATCTTTTTCTTTTCCAATATTCTCTAAGCTGTCAGAAATTCAAATTCTGTTAACAGATGAAGCCTGGACAAAATATCACCACTATAGAACAACAAGACCACTTTCCGTTAAAGGTAATTTGCCATGGTCAATACATACAGAAACATAATTGACAACCCAGGCAGAATAGCAAAAGATAGAGCGTTGTATGGCAAGAAGGTTTGAAAGGCAATGTCCTACAAGAGGACGGCTGATACAGAAATATAAATGACAAGCTAAGAGAGAAATTAAGTCTTCGAGCACCCTGTCCAAACATTATTTGAATGATTTATATTGTACTGTCATGCATTATGCTTCGTTTATGTTGATCCAGTCCAACATGTGCAGTAGCATTATACTCCTTTACATGTACTATGTTTATTGTATTGCTAACAAACGGCTCATACCAAATTTCCATGATTGGATCAATAAAGTGTATCTTATCTTAAAACAAAGCCAAGGATATGTTCCAAATCTTCACTGCCTCCTGGATCCACTCGACAGACGAGGTAGAGGCAAGACGCCAGGACATACTCCATCTTGCGGCCACGTGTAAACCGCTGAGCAACAGCCAACTTGAAGAATCCAAACGCTGTCTCGATACTGCTTTGATGCATTCTCAGCTTACCACCCATCTCCTTCAGTCGCTTGTACCCTAGAATCAAACAGAATTGTGTAGAAAGAGGTCTGAAATTGGAAGACTGAGCTGAATCAAGCGCTATTTATTTTTCATTAGAAAACTGTACATGTACACATTATTTCCATTTGATGCTGGATATGAAGGACACTGAACAAGCAGCATATTTCATATATCAAATCCTTTACCAGAGTGAAAAAAGAAACAGTCACTGATCACCTCTATTTATAAGATCTTGATAAAAAACAACTAGTAATTTACTGAATCTGACCAAAAGATATGATATCTTTCTTTACCATTCTCAAGTGTGAGTTTTCTTGCATCTTCAGAAAATCCATGACCATAGGGACCTCTGAACGTTTGAGCGCGAGTACCTGGAAAAGAATGAGGCACAGAATATGAAATGAAATCATGAGAAGTAGTTTTATAACGTATGCCAGGTTCAAGAATTTTAAAAGATCAACATTACTAACGTGAACAATTTACATCTTTTTGAGCTAATATTTAAACAAGATGCAATACAACAACAACAAATGCAAGGTCAAATGAGGTAATGGGTAATGTCTACATAGAAAACGTAGATTTTGAAAATCATTGGTAAGAAAAAGATTTATACACATAGTATTTACAATCAGAATGAAAGAGGCATAAAAGCCCTACCATCATTTGAGACAAACTGTCCAATGACTGATGCTCCTCCGGCGCCACTCTCTTGGTACTGGACCTCTGAGACAATGATCTGGTCCTCAAGCACTGTACCACAATTTGTACACACGGCATCTCCACGAGCGGGATCTGTTTCAATGTCAGTGCATCCACACACTGAACATGCACGAGGCATTTTGATTTATTGCCTGTGTAGACTCTTCGGAGTAATGATAGACCTGAGAAGAAACAAGTATGATATCCAAATTATCATCATCAAGATGAAGTCTACAACATAAAATGTATAAAACAAGAACTAGAAAAATCTAGGTTCTCATTGTTGATCGGTGTGAAGTCTGGGGTCTCTCAGTCTGAGGTTAGACTTTTGATGACAGCTCTACATTGCCCACAGTCACACAGTGTCTGGTCTTGTACACCGCCCAAATGTATATCCTCGTGGATGGATTGAAGCTACGTTTTCTGAGGGCGTCCACGTAGCCTCTGTCCCAAGTTGTTGGTGTCACTGAGGGCTCTCAATGTGAATGCGTTGCTGGCCATACCATCTCAGTCTGCACTGTGCAAACATGTTGCAGAGCGGAGCACATGAGACAATACCAGCTATCTTGCACATTATATTGCCATCTGCCTTGGCGTTAAAAAAAGTAAACCAAAGAGTAACCATGCTACTGAAATTGTGTCTCTTTACACTTGCAGATTTAATCAGGACGTTGTGCACACGAGCCTAAAGCCACAAGCTCCTGCTCATACAGTATACAGATGCAGACAGGGTACCTGTATTCCTGTATGTTGATCAGCTATTGTAATGGCCAGTGCCAGTAGGTGATAGGGGCCTACACAACTCTAACCATCAACTTGAAACAAAATTGTTGAGTTTAGAGTAGAAGTAGAATACAAACAATTCAAAGCTGTACTGTAACTCAAACTGTACTGCTGACTGCTGTAGCTTTGATTGAGTTAAAGTCAAAGTAGGCTATTCCACTTCCACTACTCAGGCCTAGATTAGATCTATCTAAACTTTTTACGTTGATTTTATAGATATTGATTTGATTGGTGCCCTTTTCGCTTAGCACAGCTGATTTAAAATTAAAGCTGTGTTGATGAAGATCTCTTCTACTTATTTCTTTCTTATTCTATCCACGATATATACTCCTCCGCCTCTACTTCCAAAGAAAGACAAAAAATGACCCCACGAAGTACGAAGCTCTGGTCCTTCCTCTTCCCCAACAAGAGGTTAGAGAAGAGTGAAGAGATGCTAAAACTAGGCTGGCCTAGTGCCTAGTGATGATGGTGTTCTTGTTGATGCATGATGTTGATTGAGATAACAGTCTACTAACTTAAACTCAAACTTCAAACTTAGGTTAGGAATAGGAGGTGAGGTCCTTCTTTCTTTCTATTTCTACTTCTTTCTAGCTGGATGAAATTGATTAACTCACGTTTAGATCTAGGCCTGTGACACGCTGCTCTGTTTATTGTTGTGAATGTGGGCGACAGGTTCTCATTTCATCAAATAAGCCTACTCCTGAAGTTTTGATTGTGAAGATTACATTGCATTGCAATATTATATTGTAAACTGAAGTTCGAAGAATGCCCAAACAAACACGGCAAAGAGTGTTTCTTTAACTTGGAAGGAAACTGGTAAAAGAGTGGTATTGTGTGTAATGTGTGCCTCGCAGTCACAGGAAGCTAAAAATAGTTCACGGTAATCGATACTTTCTTGAGTCAGGTACACCGTAAAACGTCAATATGCGGACGTACCTAGATCATTTTCTTTAAAATGAAGAAAGGAAATGAAACGACGGCTTTCATTTATGTCAAGAACAGGTTGATCAATGATCATGTAAGCCCCACGAAACTCTGTCCTTTCTCATACTAGGCCTACAAGGAGGAGGAACTAAATACAGATTGAAGCGATAATCGGTTCAACGGGACTGGCCGTAGACTGATACTTACTTGTGAGTTAGGTAGGAGGAAGGAGCGAAATCGAAACAGTCGAAAAAAAACAATGTCCAGGGTGTAAGAATAAGAAGTATGGTTGGCCTACTTGGTGACTTAAACGTACAGTACTTGAATTATGTTTGCTTGCAAACCATGTAGTTGTAGTGCTGAATAGTGGGCCCACTACATAGCATGCATGTGTAGAATAATGACCAGGTGTATACAATACAGAATGTGTATAAGATTCTTTTAAGTATGCAGTGGGTTTGATGGGTTTTACCTGTAACTGTAGTACAGGCTTATTATGGCTTATATTGCTAACTAGTAGCACTTGTTACTTGAGCTACTATGGTGATCAGTTGACTTATGTCATTTCATTACATATCAGTAGATATTGCAGTGATTTTTAAATTAATATTGATCTAACCTTAGGCCAAGGACCTCAGTTCTTGCCTTAGGCTTACAACTACAACCTGTGCTCTTCTCTCTCTCTTTTTTGTTGTTCTTCTTTTTCTTGTTTGTCCCTTCTCATTTTTTTAGTTTCGCTCTTTCTCTGTTTTTTAAATTTTAAAATGGCTTCATTATGTATACATGTATTGTACATGTACTGTGTACATCATGTATGTATTTTGGTTGTTTCTTTTAACAGTTGTTTTAAGGCTCTGTATTGCCAAATTGCATGTACAGTGTATTAAGTATTAAATAGCCCACAGGCATTGACTTTCCACATGGGTATTTTTGACTTTGACTTCGACTTTTATTACAGAAAACATAAATTTGTCAGACAACTACAGAGCTATGCAGAGAGAACAACGTAGAGGAGACTTGACAATATGCACAAATTCAACACAAACACATTTCATTCAGGTTTGTGTCATTCCATTGCTTGCAGACTTCATTCCCTCTTTAACCTCACAAGACTTAAACTCTAAGGTCTTTGAGTGCACAAGTGTCTGTAAGTGATAATTAATTGCAACAGCAATAGCAACAATTTTAGTTTTCAATCCTTCATCAGATTGCATGCATGTTATCATATCAAATTCAAAGATGAAAAAATGAAATTAATGAAATTAAATTTCAGCTACAGTTAACTTTACGTCAGGTGGTTGTAGGACATCTACACGTTTATTAATCAGGTACATGTATTTGCATTCAGGAGATGTGATGCTGATTTGGTCACAAGACTTGGGTACTGGTAACCGTTCAATACAACTGATCGACAACTGTCCTTTTTTAAATCGGATGGTCATCCTACTTAACATAGCCCAGCATAAGTACCACATAGGTCATTAGACCTCTTGAAAATACTTTTGAAAAACATTAAAATAATTTTATTCTTTGCTGCGACTGGCCAATTTTAGGTTAAAATAGTGTATTTGTCGTTTCATCTCTATAGATTTGAGTTTTTTTCCTTTTTCAGGTTGGACACAAGATCATGCAACTAGATGTCCTTCCTTTCCTGACCAACAAACAGCTTCAAAATGGACATGAAGAGAGCTGGTTCAATCCTGCACATTTGAAGGTTACATGATAACCCATGATGACACAAAAGACAAAGTCGCATACACTTTGGCTTCCCAATGTTGCCCTCATATGCCAAAAATGATTCCTGCAATGTATCATATCAAGTTTCAAGATCACTGTTCTGCCTGTCCTTCATTTGTAAATTCAAAATACAAACACATATCTGCTATTACGATGGGTAAATACTTTACTAAAAAAAGTGTTGAAACTATAATAAAACTCTGTTTGAATGCATTTAACTTGAACTATTTGAAAATGCCACCCTGAGAGCATTTAAAATAAGAAAGTCCAAATTTATTTAGCTATCCTGTATTTTTTCCCCCCAGGAGTTGCTTACACTTTTGCGTCCAAAGATGGAAGAGTCAGTTTACAAGCCAGTACCGGTAGAGGTACAGGGAAAGAAACCTCCGGCGTCAAAAGACTGCGTGTTAACAGGTGAGCAGAACAACTTCTTGTACTTCTTCTATTGTGCAGGAAAGGCAAACACTGATAGTGAATTCACTATCAACTTTTGGGGGAAAGAAATAATTTTTCACAACATTTGACTTTTCCCTCAATTTCTTTTTATTCATAACACTAATGAGAGACTCGAAGACACACTCACACCTATACCTGACAGTCTTATACCTGATAATCAAAGATCATTGTTTTCACCAAGTCCTCACTGTGTCTGTGATGTTTTCTGTAGTAGACAAGACATCTAAACTTTCAGGCCATAGAAATAAATAGTTTCTATCTTCTTGTGGCTTTGCAAAACACAGAAAAACTTCATCTACATGCATGCAACCCTCCATTTTTTCCTGCAAAGCATGTATCCCCAACATTTATTGTCACTGTTTCTCTTATGTCTATTTGTTTTTATTTACAAGGTGAAAATGTCCGTTTCGCCTGTACCTTCAAGCAAATACCAGTTCACAACATTTGCTTGTTACCAAAGAAAGGCAAGCCAAAGAAAAAGGCAACAGGTAAAGTTATGAGTATTTCTATACAAAGCCAGGCTTCTTTCCTTTCTTCTTTTTTTCAGAACCTTGACTGTCTCCATTGTTAGAGATGTCAAATTCTGAGTTTGTTATTGAATTAAGAATACAAAGGTTTGAATATTGGTGCATTACATCATATCTATAATGTTGAAACTGTTTACTTTATTGTGTGTATATTTCCATACAGATGGCACATTCCAGAAGTATGTACACAGGCCTCAACACCAAGAAAAACTGGTGGCGTTTGTATGTCTCCGAGCCCAATCAACTGTCTTACAACTCAGTCAGGTAATTCTATTAACAATGTAAGCTAGTCTTACATGATAATTCAAGAAAGATCTCATTTCAAGTCTCCTTGTATGTTCCTGTAACATTGATACATGCACAATGCTACAAAATAATACATGTCATAGAGTATCAACATGAACAATAGAAACTACATCACTACAACATTGCCTGACATTATACAATAATAACAAAAGAATCCATGTCCATTTTAAAAGACCTGTTTAAGCATACATGATGAGCAACAGGGAGAGAGAGTTTGTCTAAAGGTAAGATAAGATAAGATACACTTTATTGATACAGTCATGGACATTTGGCAAGGTAAGGTGTGCAAGGCTGGCAAAGTGTTGCTCAATCCTAGTACCAGTAGTCTTTTTCTGAAGGATTCACCAATTTGTTTTGAAATTCTTCCAGTCTTGAAGAGTCATTATGTATAACTGCTTATAGGAAAAGCAGCGTAAGATTGAATTATTTTTCTAGCCTTTTGTTATTGGAAAATGTAACCTCAAATAGTGAAAGTTTTTTTTTTGTTGCAGCTGTGATATTGACAATGCCTATCAGGAAAATGAATGAGCTCTTGAAATCACATTTGTTTAAGTAATAATACAAGGGCATTATTTCTTTTTCAGCTCATTAAAGATGACAGTGAAAGGGACTCTGAAGACATCAGCCATTACTTTACTGCTACAACTGCAAGTAAACCGTCAGTGCCAACTCGATAGTATTCTTTTGTTTTTATTGATGATTAAAATGTGTTCATGTACATATCATATCATGCTTTTGTCTCTATTTCTACTTGTGTACATTTCTCACCATAGCCTAAACAGCTGTAAAAAGGGTAGATTACTACAGACAGTGAAAGATCTTGTCAGTGTATTTGTATGGGTACACTACCAGTATGCCTCCAAGGAAATTGAGATAGCACCGGAATGACACATAGTGTATTGAGCTTGCAGTAGAGCGAGAAGTACCACATGTATATAAATTCTTTTATATGTCATGTAATCCTGATAACAATTGACAGCACAAGTGTATCGATGGTAAGCACGCTTCATGCTGACAATTTACTTCAGTAAGGGGTATGCTACTGTTTACACTAAACACAATGGAAGAAAGTAATATGATGCAAAGAGTGAAACAAACATGAATTGAAGTGATAACAGTGTAAATTTAATTGCACAATTTGTACTTGTTCATTGTGAATATGTAACATTAAAATATATCTGTTTTTATGTGTACCTACAGTAAAACATGAGAGGTATATGGTATCCATTGACGTAAAGTAAAAATGCAAAGTGTAAATAAATATGCATACGCTAACAAGAAACCTGCATCACATAAACATGAATCACTGAGTGAAGTAGAGAGGAATGTAAACAAAATCTATTTACATGGTTTTATGATACACAAATTCAATATTGTGTTTTGACACATCTTCATCACATTTATGAATGGTCTCATAGTATAGCCTCCTTCCAATTTACTCCTTGTGATAATAATAATAATGTCTTGGTGATCTAAGAAGATCAGTAGCAATCTACTTTTGCCTTTGCTCTGATCCAGTATCCTCATATTACTGCCGCAGTGTGGTAGTAGGCACAGCTCACAACTGGGGGGCGAGAAGAAGAAGACATTCCTTTAGCTGACCCAGCTAGACCTTCAACTTTCTTCGGTATGTCCGAGCGGAATAGGTAGCGATGACCTTTGCCCTCTGGGTGTCCGAGCCTTCCGTCACTGCCACAGCCCCAGGTGTAGACTGTCCCATTAGCCGTGGCTGTGGCACTGTGGATGCCCCCGGCACACACCGATGTCACAGGGGCGTGGTCAAAGTGGGCGGGGTCAATCTGAGCCGGAGCGAATACAGAGTCCTGGAGACAATAATATATAAATAGCATTCATAAACTAAGATGCAAATGGGGGATGTTGAAAAAGTCTGAAAATGATTGCAGTTGCAGGCATTCCCTACTCAAGGTTTTAAGGCATCTATCTGGTACATTTCGCTATTAAAAAGAGGCTGAGTTTTTCAAGATTTGCACTCTAAATAATCTAACTTCAGATTACATCTGAACTATTCACACCCCTGTATAAAGAACTTAACCCAGGTATACAGCAAGCTCAAAGCGCTTTACAGCGACTATTTACAAGATTCTTTTTTGGCTTATATAAGAGTGACTCTAATTTATGTAAATTAAAATGTATTTGCATATAAGAATAAAGCAGTAAGAACTAATTCGACGAGTTGCGTATTGAATTTTTTTTTTTTAAAGGACCTCAGCATTGAACAATTAGGTATTTAAAATAAAGTAGCTCTCACGCTATGCCCTAAGCCGAGTTTTCCTTTATAGCCATCGCCCCAAGCTAAGAGATGGCCATTGGAGTCTAGGGCCAGAGTATGTCCATGATGCTCTCCTTTACTACAGCTGACGGATGTTATCCTCTTCCCTTGAGTGTCCACTTCAGTGGGGATGTTTACATCCGACAGGTTTGACTGGCCAAGTCCTAGGGCACCACAAGATCCTTTGCCTTTGGAAAAGGAAAACAAGAGAATGAAATGACAGGGATGCAAATGGTTTCTTTTTGTTGAGATGAGTTTTATACCCTTGTCGACACAATTAGGTACCAAAGGGATGACAATGCTAGTAGTAGGCCGACTGGTTCTAAAGGTAATGAGTACAGTATCATGGAGACATGCACAGAGACAGAGGAGAACTGAACAAACTAAAACTTGGAATATTGTTAAAAACAATGATAGTGATGGAGGTAAAGTTATGATACACTGAATCCCCATTTAAATACAGTAATGAAAGCACCAAACACATTTGTATTATATTGTAGCCTACTGTATATTTGTTTGTATGCATGTATATACTGTGTGTTTGATGCAATTGATGTATCGTCTTGAGCTTGTTTTTCTCTCAATGCTAAATACACTTTTGGGCTCTTTGATGTATTTATACCACACAGATCAGCTTATTATGTCTATCTCCACTGAAAGCAATTAATGTATCACTCAGAGAAGCTATGATCCAAACTGCATTGAACCCAACCTTCGTGTTTTGACGCCTGAGCAAAACATGAAGTTGCCAAACCTTTTAAAGATCTATCCTACTGAACAGTAGTTTTGCAGTTATGACACTTCATTAGATGAACACCAGACAACATGAGCATTGATGGCTATTTACCAGTAACTTACCCGTCATGAAGAGCATCCCATCCTGGGTAACAATGCCACAGTGGCTGTGTCCTGTGCCTACATGGACTACACAATGTTCCAGTGCCTCTACCCTCTGTGGACTCGCAACATCATTCTCTGATCCCTGACCCAACACACCGTGGGTACCTTTACCCCAGGAAAACAATTCTCCATCTGTCGTCCAGGCAAAGCTGAAGTTGTGGCCACACGACACACCTAACATAGAAACATGGAGATTATATTGTGCATATGGTCTCATGTCTGTCTTGAAATATCTTCCTATGTACATTTTATGTAATATGTTTTACTTTAATTTAAAGTGTACCCTACCTACCTTGAGCTGTTTTTCAAGGGAGTAGGTAGTATACATATGTAAATAAATTTAACTTTTATTATTATTATTATGAAATGAAAAGAGTGATGTACATAGTATAATATGATGATGGAACTAATGTTGAATTTGTATGGTATTCAACACATTTCCAGGGGTGTTATAACAATTAAGATAACTTGGATTTATATTAAGTAAACTTGACACCTGTTTTAGAGTGTAATAAGATGCACACACAATAAATCAAACACTTTAGGAGCAAAATACATGTACATGCTCTGTGGAAATTAATCTTCATGTCATTAGTGCTTTCCTCTGCAAAAATATAACATACATGTATACTAAACTGTTAATTGATTTTTTTCAACATAGAAACATTGTTTGACATACACAATCTAATGTATGAATCCTCACTATCACTAACCCATGTAGCTTGTGTTGAAAACACTATATCATTATGTTTAAACAGGATGACACAAACCTTCAATTTTGAGTGGGTCAGGGAAGGACAAGCATGTTGGGATAGAGATGTTCCCCTGGGCAGCTAATGCAAAGAATGCCTTCTTATTGCCCCATACAAACAACTGACCGTCGGCAGTAACAGCAGCAGCATGCCAAGAACCACACGAGACCTGCAAAGGCAAACTTTGTCATTTTGCTTCTACAAGACCCTAGACAGTTATTGACGTTAGCCGATTTACTGTCAAAAAAGTAATGGCTGTAAAAAGCTTTGAACTTGCTGTAGTGCAGGGGAAAGCGCTTATAAATGCGATCTATCTAGTAATGAGTAAATTCTCTTGCAGTACTAATTGGTCCTTGAGTACATTCTTCTTCAAAGGCAGTCTTGAAAACATTGAGGTTAAGAACATGAAGCCTAACAATAAGCATAATTCTTATATTTTCATAAACAGCATAGTTCATATTAGAGGTTATCAAGTGTTAAAGTCAGTGGTGTTGATAAAGTAGGCTCATCATAATGCAATAGAACAATGCTGTAATACAATGACAATACTATCAATAATAATTATTGAAAACATTTTTCCCTTTGCCATCTTATCATTTGACCCTGGTTGATTCGCTGTTTGTTTGGAGGTTTTTACTTTTTAAAGTCGGAGATACCTGCATAAATAGATTTGTCTTTTTGTAAGTGTTGATTCATTGATTGGTGATAATAGTATATATCCCTGTCATGCACAGAAGATAAAAAAAATAATTTAAGACTGTGGGGTTAGTGTTAGTCATATCAATTATAATTATGCTAAAGGAATTGATATGTCAAAGTTGAAATGTAATGTATAGTGACATGTGACATTCAAGCACCTTTTTGACAGCTTCCTTGAGCTGGACATGAACAAAGCTGGATGTGTCAGAGTCTCCATCACCATGTCCAAGTCTTCCATGCTTGCCACAGCCTGTGCTGTACAGCTCTCCATCATCTGTCAATACCACTGGAAAAAAAAGCCTAGTTAAATTGATCCAACCACTTACATTACATATATTCTGATCTTTTAAGAAACTTTGTTGTATAATAATGAACTTATAGAGAAAAAACATGCACCAGATTTTTAATTTTCATGAATAAAAAATCATGCTTTTATACATTGTATTGCAACATCTGGTGTGTGCATTTTGATATCCTCAAGAGCATAGGAGACTGAGTCACATTGCGCAATTGCAAAAGTCCTCTATTATGAGGCTGCAGTCATAAATGGAAGAAGAAGATCCGACCAATATCAAATGGAATTGAACTGAATAATGACACAAACAGACAAGAATGCTTTTACCTAGATATCTAGTTCAGATTTCTTTTAGTCATATTGCAACATGATATTAACATTTAAAAAATGTCAACTCTAAAAAAAGGTGGCAACAGATTATCATTATAGCACAATTTGAGACAAGACACTATCTTTAATCTAGATCTAGATTAGGCTTCTCTACTCTATAGGAGGCATTTTATATCATGTCATAAGAAATACTGAAACCAAAGAATAAATATGCTGATGATTTGGACTGTGTAATCGTTTTGTTCCAAATCCAAGGCAATCTCAAACTAGTCTAGAATCTTGGTCTATACCTAGAATCTGATCTACCTAGACTAGATTTTTCTTGATCTAGAATCTAGGCCTAGCTAGAGATCTACCAGGTGTGATTACAACAACAACAAAAACCCATTGATTCACCTACCGGTGAACAAAGCTCCACACTCAACAAATGTTAGCCCAGGCAACTTTTGTTTCAGCCCATTGTGATTGTTTTGAGTCTTAGGCTTGATTTTCCCAGCACTTGTTATATGTTGAGGAGTGTGTTCTGTGTTCAGTAATCCTGTCCCAAGTTCCCCGGTCTTTCCAAGCCCCCATGTATACAAATACATTGTTGTTCGCGAGGATCTTCACTGCAGCTTGAACATTAGGATTAGGAGTACCGATATCTCTACAGTCTATTAAGACCTTTATAATAGTATATAGAGGCCTGGCCGTCCCTCTCATGTCTACAATAATGGGCGTGGCATTCATCACCACATTGCAATGTTTTTGTTTTCCACAGATACCAACAAAGTGAAAAGAATGGTCTCCCTTCTATTGTTTTCCTCATTCTTTTTATTCGCGTTGTATCTGCGTGCCTACCTAATTAATTACCGTAACTGTGCATGTCGAACTGAATACACAGAATACAAACATGTATGTGCGCAGGCTGCATTTTCCTCAGTGCTCGCACTAGGCATCCTCCAGGGAGCTCAAAGCGCTTTACGTCTATTACTCCCCCGACAGGCTACTAACGTATACAACACACAACACAGTCAACACATTACAAACATTGAACACAAGTACAGGCCGCATGTGAGGCGCAGATAGAAACATGCCTATAGCCGGGTACCCCTTTTACACCCGGATGGGGTGAGGAAATGGTGGTGTAAAAAAACCTTTCCCAAGGGTTTGCGGAACTCGCTCCAGTTGGGGCTCGAACCCGAGGTCTTTGGATCTCGAGTCCGGCACTCTAGGACTGAGCTAATCCCCCACCTAGTTAGTTGCTGCCAAAACTACTCGCTTAAGATGAGTAGTCGTTACATAAAAAAACTACCCAAAACTACTAACTGTAATGTCCATCATCATACTATTTGGCATATGTACCACCTGGCCACTATACCTATTAATAAACGGAGTTTGCCGC
>JAUELK010049447.1:0-13092 GCA_031471215.1 Gastropteron pacificum | reverse complement strand
CTAGAGTTCTAATCTAGGTCTAGAACTAGATCTATATCTATAATATCATATCTTCTAGGGAATCTACACATACTAGGGACAGACTAGGTCGCTAAAATATCATCGGCCATTGTTGTGTGTCGGTCGAACTGGCGTCTCCTGGTACAAATAGACACTCCGTAACATCCAAGACATAAAGGAATTTGATATTTGTGCTGGCGTTTATCTGGCATACCACAAACGCAGGTAAACATTAAACAAGATGGCTGCGCCCTGAAGGCTACAAACATTGATCTGTGCTACATCAACAGTTCCAGTGACCAGTGCTAGCTCTAGATCTAGATCTAGTCTAGTTTCTTTTGTGCTTATATAGGCCTTATGAAATGTTGAGCCTTCAACTGAAGAGAACAATATATAGCTGATTTTCGCACGCTCTGACGATGGGACATCTTTGTAGAAGAAAATATAGAACTATTGCGTTGCTTGCTACTGTTGCAGCTTTGTTTTATTTGTTTCAGTGTCTCAGCTTTCGCCAGCTAGGGCGATTAAAGAGTGGCAGTCTCGGAGATCTTCAACATTCTGTGCATAGAAAAGACAGTCAACAGCATGAATTTGGTTTAAAGGATGGATTTGTCGAAAATGTAAAAGAGATACACCGCCCTGGGAAACCAGCAACAAAGATTAAAAACAAAGTTTTAACAAAAGCTCTGGACAACAATAACAACGTCAACAAAGTCAAAGCAAAGCACAACAATCTCAATCACAATCTATTTGAGATGCATAAGGATACAAAGATTGAAGCAGAAGCGCATAGGTCTGATACTGGTATAGAATGGATACGGCAGAGAGAGATGTATCGCAACAGAGGAGATGAGAGATTGAGAACAGTTCATCAGATGATAGTAAATAATGATGATGTGGATACCGCTGGGTCACACCATCAAACTATAAAAATAGAACATGATGACAAAGCTGTAGGTGGGAAACTCGTAGGGATTCATCCATCAAAACGAAATTTATATAAACCTGATGCTGAGGGGATGTTCACTTGTTTAGATGACAAATCTGTAAGTTTCCTTTCAGAACACTTCTTAGTTCTTGTGTGAAATGTGATTGGTTTCCCTTAATTCAGCACTCTGTTGTCCAATAGTTGTATCCATATATTACTACAGTTATATATATTGTGACAATGAAACAACTAGTGTGATTTGTTGTGAATGTGTGTACAGTACAAGAATGTGCATGCTGTGTGGGTTTGTTATAATAATTATATTTGGTTCATCACAAAAGACAGTATTGTGAACCAACATGAATGTCCAACTCTGGTCAATAAAATATAAAAGTTAAGGATTGGTGTACTGTTATTTTTAATGGCATATATATAATACAGCTTTTTTTTGTTCAAGTGTGTGTGTGTGTGCTCAATTATTATACTAATTGTACTGTTGATTCAGATTTTATTTAAAATTATCATTGGGATAACTTTTTATCCGTGTATTTTGTATCCATCTAGGTGAAGATCTCTGCCAGTCAGATCAATGATGATTTCTGTGATTGCCCGGATTCCTCTGACGAGCCTGGGACAGCTGCTTGTCCAGGGAGCAAGTGAGTCTACAAGGATGATATTGAAATGAATTTCATGTAGGTAGTAATGAATAAAATGTCATTCATTATCAGCATAAATAAAGCTGGCAACCAAGGTGTCGACCATGGGGTCGCTGGATCAAATTCACCATTTTAGTATTTTAGCGTTTTTCAAATTTTCAGCCTCCAATGTCCTGAGAAGTGGCATCGAGCACCTAGTTTTCTCAGATGAGGATTGTGCAGTTGAAATCAATGAAGAGTAGAGGCTAGTTATGGTTGCTGTTTGGGTGTAATATAAAAAAAAACTTACATGGAACCCCTTCATCATTTCTTTTTTTTTGTTTTCTGACAGGTTTTTCTGCACTGTCCAGATTTCTGACATGCCTGCACAGTGGCTTTGGCCTAGCCGTGTGAACGACGGAATCTGCGACTGCTGTGATGGGAGTGACGAGTGGCTGGACATGGAGGTGCCAGCGTACCTCAAGATCAGGGGTAACTTTGTCTTGTCTTCTTATTTGTTTGATTGTTTTGCTGTGATAGGAATGATGAGTAACATGGGTATCCTACTATAGAAGACTATAGACAGCGAGGGATCTTTTCAGTATGTTGGTTTGGGAGATGACCAGACAGATTTACCAGTGTGCCTCCCAGGAGGTTGAGAAGGCTTTGGAAAGAATCAGGTCTATCAGGGTAATATTGGCTGTAAAGTGCTTTGAGCTTGCTACAGTGCAACCCTGTTATAGCGACATTCTTGCTATTACCAACATGGTGCCCAAGTCCCTACATGTCCATACGAATACAAATCTCTAAGGGGAAAACCTTATATAGCGACATAGATATTGATCATCGACAGCGTCAAATTGGCAGTCATTAATGTTTTTCACTTGCCTCCCCCTAACAGTGAAAACAGGTGGGAACTTACAGAAGAGCATGTCAAGTCTATTTCATGTGTTTTTTTTAGTAGTGAAAAATAGTTTTAGTTTAGTTCATGTAGTCTGTACACAGAACATTTTTCGATTCTGTATTGTTGTGATAAAAGTTTCTGCTTTCTTTTTTTCAATACAGTCCCCATCCCTAATGACTATTTTTTGTCCTGCCTTTGTTCCCCAGATAGTGACCCCAGAGGTTCCGTGTTCCATGCTCCGTGCAGTGACAGATGCCAGGCTATAGAAGACTTGAAGGCACAGGAGGCTAATGTACGCCACAAGGCGGTCCAGCTTCAACAAAAATACCTGGACCTGGCATCCTCTCTCTCACCCTCTGACAAACAGGTGTGTGTAGTTTGTAGTATATTTGTGTGTGTGTAGTTTGTCTTATATTTCTGTGTGTGTAGCTTGTCTTATATTTCTGTGTGTGTAGTTTGTCTTGTACATGCCTGCCTATTTGTCCCGGAAATTCCGGACGTCCCGAATTTTGACCCATTTTAGGGCCTTGTCCCGGAATCCCGAATTCCCGCATATTGTCACAATAGTGGTATAAAGAGGGAAAAACTAAATAGTGATATAAAGAGGGAAAAACTATATAGTGCTATAAAGAAGGGAAAACTAAATAGTGATATATATAAAGAGGGAAAAACTAAAACGTTTGTTCTGTCCCTAATTTTGAGCAAATGTCCCTAATTTTTTGACCTCAAAATCCCTAATTGGGCAAATTCAGACTAGGCAGGCCTGCTTGTATTTCTGTGTGTGTAGTTTGTCTTATATTTCTGTGTTTGTTTGTATATTTATGTGTAAGTATGTGTGGAGTGTGTGTTCATGAGGTGTGTTAGCTAGCGTGTAGATGTGGATATGTATTTAGGTGGTGTGTTCTTGTGTGAAAGTTTGTGTAGTGTGTGTGTGGACTCTTTATAATAATGATGATATATTTTAGCTTTATATTGCTGTCCACCCCTGTTCTAGCAGAGACAGACATGAATATGTAGATCCCACCCCGTAAATTGAGTCTCTAAGGGTGTAAAACTCAAAACTAAAATTTGTGTGTTATTTCAGAAGTCTTGTTATTTCCAAGACAGGTCGTTTTTGCGCTGGGTCAAAGATGTTTCTGCCTAGTTGCCCCACTGTACACATATGAAACTGATTTTTTAATATTTGTTTTATTTCAGAGGTTTGGTCCTCGGGGGATCTTCTATGCCCTGAGTCAGCGCTGTTTCCGCCTAGAAGCCCCACCGTACACGTACGAAGTCTGCCCTTTTGTCAAGACCAGTCAGCAATCACACAGTAATGCACACACCCAGATTTTGGGCCGAAGGGCAATTGTCGTGACTAAGGAAGGTGGTGGTCATGTGATTGTCATGGAAGACGGAGACACGTTACTGTGTCCTGGGGGTCGTGGGCGGAGGTCCCTGGTAAGTCATTATGTTTGTTTCATTCAAGTATTATACAAGTAGCCATCATTGGGGCAACTGTAAAATGTGGGTTTCATAAAAGTAGCTATCATTTGGGCAACTGTAATATGATATGACATACAGCCTGGTCCAGTCTCAGTCTATGACTTTGTGAATGCTGGTTTCACACAAGTAGCTATCATTGGGATAACAGTAAAGTTGCGTTAGGTAGCATTGTGCTAACACAGCGGAAAGCATGCTCTCGCCGAGCTATTTTTTGTTTGTCATTCAATTTGTTTTGTGCCTGTTAAAGTGGCGTCACCCATTGGGTTTCTGGCTAGAAAAATCTGAATATCAAGGTATGGACTCTAGAAAGGACGTGACAAAACGATGGGGGCACCATTTGTGCCTACTTATTAGCAGGTAAAGCGTTCATCAGCAGGCTCAAAATAGTGCTCTTTGCACTTTGTTAGCATACTGTTTACGTAATGCAGCCCTGCCTAATGTGACATGCAGAGAACTCCAAAGCCCATTGGTCTTATTTGTATTTGTACATATGTATTTCAGATAGTGATGCAGTGTGGCTTGGGGGAACAACTACAGAAAGTGTCAGAGACTGAGCTTTGCGAGTACACCTTCATTTTGGTGTCCCCTTCTGCTTGTTGACATCTGCAGACCATGGAAAGTGACAAAGACTGGTCTCTGCATGTTATACCTGCAGACCATGGAAAGTCTTAGAGACTGATAATGTCTGCGACCTTTACTTTGGTGCTTGTTGAAATCTGCATGTTATACCTGCAGACAGAGGAAAGTTTTAAAGACTGATCTCTACATGTCATATCTGCAGACAGAGGAAAGTTTTAGATACTGATCTTTGCGAGTATAGCTCTACATTGTTGTCCCCTTCTGCACGTTGAAATCTGCATGTCATATCTGCAGACCAAGGAAAGTGTTAGAGACTGATCTGTACAAGTATACCTTTACATTGTTGTCCCGGTCTGCTTGTTAAAATCTGCATGTCATATCTGCAGACAAAGGAAGGTGACAGATAGATCTCTGCATGTTATATCTGCAGACAAAGGAAAGTGTTTAGAGACTGATAATGTCTGCGAGTATACCTTTACATTGTTGTCCTGTTCTGCTTGTTGATATCTGCATATCATTTCTGCACGCCATGGAAAGTGATAAAAAGACTGTTCTTTGCGTGTCATATCTGACAATGTCTGCGAGTATACCTTTACTTTAGTGCTTGTTGAAAAGCTCTACATAAAACCCATGTCTATTATCTATTCAGTAGTCAACGAAATGAGGACCTATATATATCGTATCTATATATATATAGTTACAATTGCAGCATTTTTTGCCATGATGTGAACGGAGATTTTGAAATATGTGCTATATTTGTGTTTTGTTACATGTTCTATCATTGTTATTATTGAAAAAGTATTGGGCCGAGCAACACAATCAGATCATATAAGAGGTGGGGCCGACATTTCAATGTATTTGATTTTTCTCTTTATACATCACTTATTTTGAAGCCGTAAACTACACAAATTTACCCAATCTCCGAAAATCAAATGTTTGCAATTTCCTTTTAGTTTTTTATCAGTATAAAATGACTACCTTTTCACAAATGTATGTATAGAATGTGTTAATTTATTTGTTGTGTGTTAAGCAGAGTAAGCAATCGTTGAAATAGTAGATTTTTAAAAGATTTAATAGACATACTGTATCAAGACTGAGTGTGTTCCGACATCAGTTTAAGTTCTTCCTTGGAGGTTGATATTGTGACTGATATTACATTAGACTGATAACAAACACATTCCATAAGACTGATAAACACAATACATTATATTGTTCAGACAACACATTACATGTATATTGTTCAGATGTCAAATTACATTTTACTGAAAACACATTACATTGTACTCATGCACTTGATCTTATTATATTATATTGAGCCTGTTGTAGAGCGAGAACAGCACTTCCTATGTATCCCATGCAATATGTATTAGATCCCTTCTGCCAGTACTAGTACTAGATTCACTTGGTACCAACAAAAGGGAAATGATGTTGAGATAGAGTTTAGCACCCCTATCGACACAATTACAATTAGATCATTTGAGAGGTGGGACCTACATGTTGATGTCCGTCTCTGACAGGACATGGTGGACAGCTGTACAAACTGCTCACATGACCCATGCCCGCATCCAGAATGCATCCAGAGGGATTTGAACCCGGGTCCCCCGCTTGGAAACCTAGCCCGTTAAACGTTCAGCCATTGTGATGATTACTACTGTAAAACATTCCATAATATGTTTTATTTATTATTCCATAATTTGTATGTCTATGCTTTTTCTTAGAATGTGTTTGTGTTCAGTGGTAGTACATGCCATATCATATTGTGTTCTTGTGTATAAGTATGAGGTATTCATTCATTTATGCATGCAGTATTAGTTGTATGTTGGTTGATTGAATGCATAAATATGTGAGTGTAGTACATGTAACTGTATGTTATTGGTTGTGACATAAGTAAATGTATGAGTTTGTGTAGGCTACTTGCATGAGTATTGTTTTGTTTACTATTGTATGAGTATGTGTCCTGGATTTATGCATAAATTCATAATGTATTGATTGGGTATACATTATTGTAGGAGGCCTACTAGATGTATGTGTTTTAAAAAATGTGATATGTTGTTTATGAATATACTTCATGTGTTCTTTATTAATAGAATGTGCCATTGATTCATGCCTACACTGTATGTTGATTTAATATTTATGTACACTACAGTTCATGAATAAAAATATTAATGAATATTTTGTGACATGTTTTGGGTTGTTTTTTTTATATTTATTGTGTGTAGTGTAATAGATTCACATGTAAAGTTTAACTAGATTAAAATCTATCTACGTTTGTATGTTTATCATGTGACTTGTGTGTATGTTGGTTTGTCAAAAATGATGTAGGCTATATATGGACATTTAATCATTTATTTTGTTACGATGTTTGTCAATTGATTTATTCACACAGAGATGTACATGTATGTTGATTGAATAAATAATGCAAATGCAACGATCCGAAAAAAGAACAAAAATCAACATGCGTTTTGTGTATTTCACCATTCTTACCAATCTATCTGCATCTTACTTAGTTACTTCTACTACAGAGCATAGTCCACCATCCACTGCGGTCCTGTTAATAATAATTTATAATAGCTGATTTATATAGCGCAATTTCTCGCTCTACAACAAGCTCAATGCGCTTTACAGTTACAGCATATTATTACTGTGACTTTCATTCCGAAGCCATCTCAACCTCCTGGGAGGATACTACTACTGATAGTGCTGCCTGGTCGGCGCCCATACCACAACATACAACACGATCTTCACTTTCTATACTTGGGTACATTGAGAAATGTGTGACAAAGCATTTTTTTCCAAGGATACACTTGGTGGTGGATAAGAAAAAATGCTCTCAAATCGAATCGGCACGGCCTGGATTCGAACCCAAGACCTTTGACTCGAGAGGCCAACGCATTGACCACTACAACATCACATCGGAAACCATGACTAGAGCCACCATGCACACACCGGAGGCCTATACAACATAATAAGAAATGTATTTATAACGCGCACTTTCCCAACTGTGTGGGCTCAAGGCGCACAATAGTGAAATTACAACTAGTACTAGTACTACTACAAATACAATGACATACACATCAAACTTACAGCATAAAACTCATTCAATCAAACTGTTATAAAATCAAGACAACAACATTCTACATAATAATACATATAACCATATATCATCATCATTAAATCTATGACTGTACAGACGGAAATTGTTGATGCGTAAGTCATGCTTACTTTTCACTGGCACTGAAGACAGCCAGGGTATCTGATTTCCATGCGAGGCACGCACTCACGCACAGATCTGACTGATCACTATTCAATTAAGCCGTGGCACGCGAATGGCCATTTGCGAAGATCAGTCAGTGACGTGCTGCGGGCATTTTTGGTGAGTTATTGTGGAGAAATTTAAGAAGCTGCGAGGTCTCAATATCATTTTATCATCTTGAGAGACTATCATCATGGCAGAATGGACTGCCTACGGTCATCTTTAGTCTCTAGTCTCTAGCGCAAACAAAATCCTGATGATATTGATCCAACAAAGTACATGTACATTTCTAGCTCAGAGCAGTGAGGCTACCAATACCAACCGTACATTTTGACAAGTTAATGAAGATGACATACCTCCTCTCCGCTTTAGTTTTGTATTTCAAATCAACCACTCCTTTACAAGTACCCGCAAGGTCTTCGTGATACATGCCAAACGACTCTTCTTGACAACAGTTCTGGTAGATACATCGTTATCATACGTTTTGTTTTAGTTTTTTTTAATTCTTCGTTCTCGATAACAGATGCGCTTACCAAACTTTCAGGTTAATGTCCTCAATGAAAAGTAAGTTTTTATGTAGATCCCTGAGGGATCCTTAGTTAGTGCAATGACATTTGATCTGACTTCCGGTGTGAAATGTACACACATGGTATAAAATACGCAGATATACAGCTCCCTTAGAACCCGAGACATCATTTATTGTGGAGCGTTCTGAATTCACTGCATGATGACGGCTGAAGTCTGAGAACAAGATGAAGGATTTGCGTTTGATAATGATAATAATATCATTGATTTTAATCTGTTTGGTGGTTGTTCAGACTACAACTACAGCCACAATGGCACAAGCTCAATCGGACATTGGTAGCCTCGTAAACGATTCCTCCGCTGATGACACAAGAGGCACGTTGACCATAGACCAGCCGGACCAGTTAGTTCATGCCGACACTCCCGGGCTGGACGAGACACACAATGACGAAGGTGACAACACAAAAGACACGCTGACCATAGACCAACCGGACCAGTTCGTTCATGCCGACACTCCCGGGCTGGACGAGACACACAATGACGAAGGTGACAACACAAAAGACACGTTGACCATAGACCAACCGGACCAGTTAGTTCATGCCGACACTCCCGGGCTGGACGAGACACACAATGACGAAGGTGACAACACAAAAGACACGCTGACCATAGACCAACCGGACCAGTTCGTTCATGCCGACACCCCCGGGCTGGAAGAGACACACAATGACGAAGGTGACCACAACATGGAGGACACAGGCGAGTCGACAGACCCCCTAATGAGCGAAGGAGTAGGACAGGATGATCGTGGAAATACGGACTCCGAAAAGAGGGACGAACAGCCAGCAGCGATCCACCATACTGGCATGACGCCTGTAGGACCTGTAGAGGCAACAGGGGAAAACCACGCCAATGAGAATGTTGTTGAAGACAGCCACGCTACGGAAAATGTTGTGTCAGATACAGATTCGCTGAATGAAAAACTTATTGATTTGACAAACGAACCATTGGCAGCAGTAAATGAACAACCCCCTACTCCTAGTCTTTCAGATGGTGAGCATGAAACTGCCGATTCCGGAAAGCAGAAAGCGGAAGAATCCGATGCTCAAGTCTTTGAACCCGCTCACCCCTTCGTTGCGTCAGAAAAAAGCGAAGACAAAAACATGAATCCTACGGTAGGATTAACAAGTGACCTGGCAGGGTACCCTCAAGTGATACACTCGGGACGTTTTATTACCACATTTGATATTAAACCACCAAAGGAAGACAACGATTGGAACAACAGACCACAAACCTCTGATCTACACGACATTGTTTTTATGGAGAATCTACCAGCGTGTCCAGGTAACCTGACACTGACAGAGGCGCTAGAAGATCCTTGCTTGCCACCCCAAGGTAACGTGTCCTTGTATTCCTGTGTGGATAGGTGCGGCGATCAGCCACCTTTGCCCTGCTCGTGTCAAAGGTCATGTTTGCTCCATAAAACATGCTGTGTGGACTTCGTAACAGCGTGTGAGGATGACTTCAATCTCGGCCTTGTGGAGTTGAGCAATGAGACTTTCTCCGAAATATTTGTGGTTTGCGACAAGGTAAAATACGTACTTGTTTGTTTGGATGAGAATATTTATTTTTCATGTAGGCCTATTACAATGATATTCATGTAGACTCACTAATCTTTCGATAACGACATGGTGGTAAAGGCCACAGACAAGGGATACCATTTTGTGTTTGTCTTCTTTCTTCCCATTGTCTGAGTTTCTGTTAGCAGTTTTATTTTCTCTTTTCATTGGATAGGGGCGTTAATTAACCCTGTGCCCAACAACCCAACCTGGAGGACCACGAGAATTAATTTCGGGATTCCCTAACCAGTCAGTTCTTTTAGTCGCATACATTTTCACTTCAGGCCAATAATTCTTCTCTATGCCAGGTCATGTGGGGATGAATACGTATCTAGTACTCACTTTGTATTGGTTTTCTTTTCTTTTTTTTTTTTGTATCCTTTATTAGGGAACTTCGTCGTTGTGTTATATCTATGCTCCGCTTTTCGCTGAAGCCAGCAAGCAGTCGCCACAGAGCATCGACAATAGTCCATATTTAATCTCTGTATTATGGGGGGGGGGGGGGGTATGATAAGGTGATAGGGTTTAATTTACCATTTTGTCCTGATAATCAACTCTTCATCAATGGATCTTTTAAAGGCACACGGTTTATCGTCTTTATCCGAGAAGACTAGTCGATCGGTCCCATCTATCAATCATTGAAACCGAAAGTTGAAAAATACTCAAGGTGAGCTGTAGTTTGCTCAGGGTGAGTTCAAACCAGCGACTCCATGTGTAGACACATTGGTGTCGGCTGAACGCTTTACCATGTGTTACTTATTCAAGCTATCCTTCAATAATTATTCCACAGAACATCAATGCCTCGCTTGTATCATACTGCCCAATGAGCACCAAGCTCCCGGAGCGGACACTGTGTGAGAACATCCCTTTCCGCTTGTCTCCCTCGTCCATGGCGTCAACACTTCCGGTTGTGGATACTTTGTACGGCTGGCACTTCCGGAATGTCCACTGTTGGCGCTGCTGGAACACTGGTGGTGATTACGAACCGTGGACGATCACCTTCATCGCCAGCATGTTCGACAGGCCGGAGGAAGACTACGTTCTGAGCACATTGATGTCCAGCCTGAGGGACGTTCAGTGGAGACCGGCAAAACCTTGGAGAAAGCCCATCTGTGTGGACCGCTGGGGCGAGTCCGATTGCTCTTGTAAGTTCGATCAACAAGCCTCGGACGTAAATATAGGGATCTTCGATTCTTGCCAGATTGGTCCGGTGTCCCCGATTCTCATCTATGATAGGGTGTTCAAGAACGAAAACTGTCTCCGATGTAGCTCCATCAGACCAGTGTCCCCTTCCGACTGCATTCCCCCACCAGCCTACCTGTGGGGCACCGACTCTGTCTACGCTGGTACCACATTCCCTGTCACATTGACATTGTCCAAAGATAACACCCAGATCTATGCCCATCAAGAAGCGTTTGTACTTGGCGCGTTCACGTGGCTTTCCATGGACTGTGACATAAAAAACGACGGTTGTGAGGCAAAGTCTTGCAAGGCTGTGAACAGGCTAGACACAGGTCGCTGTGACGGGCCGATGATGCCATTCACGTATTATGCTCATATGTGCATCAGTCACTTCCGGACAAATACCTGGCCCAATCACGTATGTGACAATGAAACTTTCGTTGAATTAACAGCTCCAGTAAAGTTACGGATTCAAGACACTGTTGAGGAAATCCTATCAGAAGCCATTGCCAGATACATCACTTTTCCTGCCAATGGTTCCGTTGAACATGTTGAGATGGACTTGGACAACAGAGGCCATCTCATCCTTCTAGCACACGGCTATTGGAGCAAGGAGCTTGGGATCATGAACAGCGCTTTCAAAGACTTCCACTTGCGGATCACAACTATGCTGGGACGACTTGCAGCTTTCCGGAAAAACCCTGGCAGTGCCATAGTGTGTACCTTTCTTGACACACAAGCTTCGAACAGATCCTCCTTCACTAAATTCCAAGGCGACGTTAGTACAGCAGAAGGCAACCTTTGCAAAGGCTTCACAATATCTGAAGCGCAAAGAGCCCTGGCTTTGGGATGGTCATCCATGGACAACTCGGCACAAACAAACTCATGCTGTATTTCTGCTCTACTGGTCATTAGCTCCTTGCTCGTTGTAGTTTGTACATACACTGTTTTTTGAGTGGAAGAGGAAAGAAAGAATGCAGTCGTATCACCTCATTTGGGGAAGATAGAACGCTTCTAACACTACATCGTTATCATCTCACTCTCTACCGTTTTTCTTCATGTTATTCTTGGTCTCCCTCTTGGTCTTTTGTGTTATGTGTGTTCACCAAGCAACAAGACGCGCCCGTATTTTAACCAACAAAAACAAAAGAAAGAAAAAAAGGAATTAAAAGCTATAACTTGGGCAACAGTATAAGGTTGGAACAACAGACGAAAGAACGGATGAACAGGTTGTTATTTTCGATCTATCTATATAATTATATAATCTGTACTTCGAATTATTCTGTGCGCCTTTTTCAGAAACCACACATCAGATTGAAATTAAATTGGGATTGTTTTGATTTATCGAAGGACCTCAGACAATTTGGGTGGTCGATTGAGCCGAGGAACTTACTTTGCCGTATTCTTTTACTTTTTGTTTGCTTGTTGAAGCGCCAAGTACACAGTCGCGTCGATCCACAAGTTTTGCGGAAGAAGAAGGATACAGATTTGCAGGTCTTAGTCTATTTAGGTCCCATTCACAATCCATGAATTATTGATGTGTTCGTGGACCTCCCGATAGCCGAGGACTTAACACATTGTTGCATAAGTATAATCATTATTATTTGTCATCCCTTACGTTGACTTGCTTTACCTATCAGCATCAGTTTAGAACAATGTCCATAGCTCATTGTATCTCGTATTGATGTTTAAAGACTACAGATGTGTTGCTTTGTAGTGTCCAGTAACGATTGTATAATGTTTCATCCCTGGGACTCCCATCTAGAGAATTTATTCTTGCTCTGTAGACGAGTGACTGGTCACGTCTAGTCAGAGTGTCAGCTGGGTCCTCAAGGTTGGGTGTCTTCTGATGTTTATAAACAGTACATGCAACAGTTACATTGCAACTATCATGAGGAAACAGTTGGACATCTCCTACTACAGTTGGGCATCTCCTGCTACAGTTGGACATCTCCTGCTACAGTTGGGCATCTCCTGCTACACGG
>JAUELK010049337.1:0-13094 GCA_031471215.1 Gastropteron pacificum | reverse complement strand
AGAGAGAGAGAGAGAGAGAGAGAGAGAGAGAGAGAGAGAGAGAGAGACAGACAGACAGACAGACAGACAGAGACAGACAGACAGAAACAGAGAGAGAGAGAGAGAGGTATGCAGGTAGCTCATAGCGATAGGCCCTTGCGGTGGATTTCCCCCAAAGTCCGCTTCCGTGTCCATTCATGATGATCTATACATCTTAATATAGAACACCATCAGCCTCCTACATCAGCTCACTAAGCACTGGCCCCAAACTACAAATCATCTCCATAGAAAGTCTAAACAGAGAAAAGTGGAGACTGATTGTTGCGTCTTCATGTGTGGCAGTGAACATTGAACACGATGACAGGTGACAGTTGAGGTGAGAGGGAGAATGAGAGACTAGATTGATACTCTAGATAGCGGAAGGTAGGGTATGTCATTCCTCCTCACCCCCCCCCCCCCATTGAACGCAGTCCAGGTAAGCTGTATTTGTTAGAGAGCCATAACCCGGCCCACTGGTGAGAGCACGATAAAGAAGTGACAGGCGTGGGGTGAGCGTGAAGCTTAGCGGAAGCACACAGACAGTATAGTATAACAAAAGCCTTCTTTGCCTTGACGGGCCTATGGCATTTCGTCAGGTAAAAATGTTCAGGGCGGCGCCCGTCTCAGTCATTACTTTTCACCTGAGAGTTCTTGCTAAAGCATAGAGGTGTTCTCTTTTCTTTTTTTCTTTTCTTTTCTTTATTTTGAGCGGAAACCGTGTTATGTAAAAGGGACACGAAGGCGTATCTGACCACTCATTTTGCGCCGGTAAATATGCACACACGCGACACACATACACACGAGTGCTGTGACAGGCTGTTTCAGATTAAGGAGGATGCTATCGGCCGCATGGTGGCCCAATGCTAAACTTGTTTTGTCTCTAATCGAGCAACACGGATTCGAATCCCTGTGGTGGATTCTGGACATCGGACGTGTGGGCAGGTTGTGTGTCTGCCCATCACCCATTGGAGAACTTGACGTCGATACGTTGGTCCCACCTCTCACGTGACCTACTTGTGTCGCTAGGGGTGTAAAACCCAGGTCAAACTCAGATGACAATAGTTTTGTTGTTGTTTGATATCAGGCACAAGGTATGAGCTATTCGCTATTCAAGTGGTCCAATAGACCTACATAGGCATGGCAGCCTACCTCTGCAACCGAGTACTGGAGGGCCTTCTAATTGGCCCCTTATTCATGCAATGTGCAATGCAGTGACAAGACCCCCTCCGGACCAGAAAATTGCTAAGTGCAATGCAGTCTTTGAGTTGATACTGACAATATTGAAACAATACTGAGACATTTATGGTTGCAGCCATGATATAGGACTGGACATCATTTTCTGTAGACCTTATGCTTGTGTGAAAGAATTCACAAAGTTGACCGCAGCACGTGGGCATGGATGACAATATAATGTGCAGCAGCATCCCTAAATGGACCGAACGACCTTCCAAACGCGCTTTTTTTTGTCTTCGATGAGATGGCATTTATCTGTATTCACTTGAACGGAAGGGTCGTAGTCGTACTGGTGTTTGCAACAAGGACACACGGTTTGATTGCTCGTTTTTATAGAAGATCGTTAACACAACGCCGTTACTGACACGAAAATACATATTCATACCATGCTTTTCACTGCAAAACAATACAAGCACATGAAAGGTAAAATGGCAAAAGGTCGCCAAGAGGTCATAAGAAACAATAACACCGTGTCCACCTTGCTACCTTTGGTCTGGAGGGATCTTGAGATTGTTTTGCACAATCGCATGAACAAGGGGTAATGTTAAGGACCTCCAGACCAAGGTTGCAGCGTTAGGCTGTCATAGTTCTTTAAGTCCATCAGACCACTTCAAGAGGGAATACTTCATACCTTTTGCCTGATCGAAACAACAAACAGCCATAGGCCCTACTGCAAACGTGGCATTAAACAAATTGTTCTTGATATTTTGGTTTTTAATATCAGTAAAATACGTTCAATTTTGGTCAAGGTGTTGTGCCAAAGATATCGTTAGTACTGACTGTAAGACAAACACAGATAACACAGTGGTTCTTAACCTTGGTGACGGAAATCATTGCATTGTCTACTCAGCATTCCTTTACGACTGAAAGAAAGAAAGAAGGACAGAAGGAGAAAATTAGAAGTAGAGGACATTGTGTACTCGGAAATCCTCTATAATTGAAAGAAAGAAAGAAAGAAAGGGGAGATTAGTAGTAGACGTAGAAGGCATTGTCAACTCAGAATTACTTTACGACTGAAAGAAAGAAGAAAGGCAGAAGGAGAAGATTAGTAGAGGGGACATTGTGTACTCGGAAATCCCCTATAATTGAAAAAAAGAAAGAAAGAATGGGGAGATTAGTAGTAGAAGTAGAAGGCATTGTCAACTCAGCATTCCTTTATGACTGAAAGGAGGGAAGAAAGAAAGAAAGAATAAGAAGATTAGTAGTAGAGGTAAGAAGGCATTGTTTACTCAGAAATCCTTCATAATTGAAAGAAGGAAAGAAAGAATGAGAAGATAAGTAGTAGAGGCAAGAAGGCATTGTGTACTCAGCATTCCTTAACAACTGAGCCAGGCTCGACCTAAATGGCAGTGACAGCACGTCGACCTTTCTCGTGTTGACACTAACCTTCTCATAGTCTCCCCCCCCCCCTTTACACTCCATCCCCACCCCCACCCCCAGAGACGTATTATTGTATCATGTTAACGAGACATGCAACTTGCCGTAGCGGTCTAAACTAGAAAACCGTAGTACTACTAAGGGCGGTCAGCACACACCTTGGGCCTGTGTTGTTAGCTCAATCTACATATCCAGAGACAGAGGGATGATGTGTGTGGGTAACACAGAGTGTTAGTTAGCCATAAGCCGTTTTCTAAATATAGAGAGAAGGAGTGGGTATTGAATTGTATTGTATACACTTTCATTATCCCTTTTCAGGGAAATTTGCCATAGTGTTATGAGCTCCGCTTTTCGCTGGACACAGAGCAGCGCCTATCGGCCATTATATTTTGTGGGGGACAAGGGGGTGTGGGTGGATGTTGTGTGCATTCATAATATTACCAGGGCTATGGGACTGACCAAATTTCGCAAAAAAAGGCCAGCTTTCATATCTCCCTCTCTCTGTTTCTGCTAGCCTTCTCCATTGTCCCCACCCCACCCTTCCCCCACCCCAAGCACATTGGGAGCACACAGTGAATGGGTGTGGGTGGATGTTGCGTGTATTCATATTACCAGGGCTGTGGGACTGACCAAATTTCGCAATAAAAGGCCAGCTTCCATATCTCCCTCCCTTTGTTTCTGCTAACCTTCTCCATTGTCCACGCCCCACCCTTCCCCCACCCCAAGCACCTTGGAAGGACACAAAGAATGGGTGTGGGTGGATGTTGCGTGTATTCATATTACCAGGGACTGACCAAATTTCGCAAAAAAAGGCCAGCTTCCATATCTCCCTCCCTCTGTTTCTGCTAACCTTCTCCATTGTCCCGGCCCCACCCTTCCCCCACCCCAGGCACCTTGGGAGCACACAGTGAATGGGTTGGGGTGGATGTTGCGTGTATTCATATTACCAGGGACTGACGAAATTTCGCAAAAAAAGGCCAGCTTCCATATCTCCCTCTCTCTGTTTCTGCTAACCTTCTCCATTGTCCCCGCCCCACCCTACCCCACCCCAGGCACCTTGGGAGCACACAGTGAGTGGGTGTGGGTGGATATTGGGCTATGGGACTGACCAAATTTCGCAAAAAAAAGGCCAGCTTTCATGTATCCCTCTCTCTGTTTCTGCTAACCTTTTCCATTGTCCCCGCCCCACCCTTCCCCCACCCCAAGCACCTTGGGAGCACACAGTGAATGGGTGTGGGTGTATATTGGGCTACTATGGGACTGACCAAATTTCGCAAAAAAAGGCCAGCTTTCATGTCTCCCTCTCTCTGTTTCTGCTAACCTTCTCCATTGTCCCCGCCCCACCCTTCCCCCACCCCAAACACCTTGGGAGCACACAGTGAATGAGACGCGGCCATCCACAAAGACGATTAGCCCAGCCAGAGCCTTGGCGTCCTTGTAGGCCGACAGGCTCTGTAAGCCAAAGGGCAAATAGTCGCACGTCAATGGCGCACGGGAGGCATCCTGGGACCTCAACAAACACACAGAGTGTACACAGTACACACACAGACTTACTACAATAGTCGGGAATACATACTACGATAGTCGGGAATACATACTACGATAGTCGGGAATACATACTACAATAGTCGGGAATATATACTACAACAATAGTCGGGAATACATACATACTACAATAGTCGGGAATACATACATACTACAATAGTCGGGAATATATACTACAACAATAGTCGGGAATACATACATACTACAATAGTCGGGAATATATACTACAACAATAGTCGGGAATACATACATACTACAATAGTCGGGAATATATACTACAGCAATAGTCGGGAATACATACATACTACAATAGTCGGTAATACATACTACAATAGTCGGGAATACATACTACAATAGTCGGGAATACATACATACTACAATAGTCGGGAATACTTACTTACTACAATAGTCGGGAATACATACTACAATAGTCGGGAATATATACATACTACAATAGTCCGGAATACTTACTTACTACAATAGTCTGGAATACATACATACTACAATAGTCGGGAATACTTACTTACTACAATAGTCGGGAATACTTACTACAATAGTCGAGAATACTTACACACTACAATAGTCGGGAATGCATACTATACTAGTCGGAAATACATACTACAATAGTCGGGAATGCATACTACAACAATAGTCGGGAATACACACTACAATAGTCGGTAAAATATGCTACAATAGTCGGTAATATATACTGCACACTACAATACAGTAGAATACGCTGTTCCTAAATATGAAGTATTTGTGTCGTATAGAACCAATTGCCGAGGAGGCGGTATTGCTGAACTGATTAAAAAGGAATTCGTTAAATGTACAACAGAAAGTAAGAGCAATGTACCCAAATGCGAATGTACTAAAAAGTCTACAATACAGTCGCTAGGTCTAGATAGATGTGTGTGGCACACAAAGGTCTAAACTACGATGCCATTTTTGCATCATGACCCATAGTGTACAAAAACTCCAAGATCCCGCCGCCACGCTATCAATATTACATGACGTTCACCAGACAATTCGATGATGTGTTCACACTATAGTAGGATCTAGTATACAACATCTCACCCAGTCCTCATCTAGGGGGTACGATAACATTTACATAATATCCATATGATAACCCAAACACTGTAAAAACAATTTCAAGGCGCTTGCATTTCTGGGTTAAGATCATCGAGGTTGTAATTCACAAGAGAGCTAAGTTGTCAGGTGACTTCAATGTGCAGTAACAGCGGTTTACTATAGTTGCAAGCGCGGTGTCGTTGTTCATCCGCTTCCATTCTATTACTTCCATCTGTTATGTAACAAGCACACGTTACATTAATCACACAGGTAATAATGAGCCCAGTTTTCTTTGAGTTATTCGCTCTTCAAGTGGTCTAATCATTGTTGCTGTTTCAATCAGGCACGAGGTATGAGTTAACCACTCTTCAAGTGGCCTGATAACCCCACAGTCGTGACAGCCTAGCTCTGCAACTTGGGACTGGAGGGCCTCAATATGGCAATTTGTTCATGCAATTGTGCAATGCAGTCACAAGTCACCCATCCGGATCAGACCTAATTTGCTTAAAGACCGAACTTAGAAACATTGTCTTATCTGCGCCGTGCAGGGTGGTTTTGACTCATTAAGTTCATTACGTGTGATAATATGAGAATACTGCTCCATTGATATAAGAACACTGCTGTATTGATATAAGAATACTGAACTATTGATATGAGAAGACTGAACTATTGATATGAGAATACTGCTCCATTGATATAAGAATACTGCTCCATTGATATGAGAATAATGATCTATTGACATAATAATACTGCTCCATTGATATGAGAATATTGCTGTATTGATATGAGAATACTGATTTATTGATATGAGAATACTACTCCATTGATATAAGAATACTGCTCCATTGATATGAGAATAATGATCTATTGACATAATAATACTGCTCCATTGATATGAGAATACTGCTGTATTGATATGAGAAGACTGATTTATTGAATGAGAATACTGAACTATTGATATGAGAATACTGCTGTATTGATATGAAAATACTGATGTATTGATACGAGAATACTGATTTATTGATATGAGAATACTACTCCATTGATATAAGAATACTGCTCCATTGATATGAGAATAATTATCTATTGACATAATAATACTGCTCCATTGATATGAGAATACTGCTGTATTGATATGAGAAGACTGATTTATTGAATGAGAATACTGAACTATTGATATGAGAATACTGCTGTATTGATATGAAAATACTGATGTATTGATACGAGAATACTGCTCCATTGATATGAGAATACTGCTGTATTGATATGAGAAGACTGCTCTTTTGATATAAGAAAACTGATCTATTGATATGAGAAGACTGCTCCATTGAAATGAGAATAATGATCTGTTTTTATTTCAATGTCAGCGTGATATCGCTTGATGAATGTGAGCTCAAGGCTAATGCGATTAATCCAAAGTACATCGATGCACGACCTTGATGTCCTTTTAACGAGTAGATACAGTGAAAGGTATCGAGGGTAGGTCTACATAGCTGTGTTTCAAGAAAGATAAGTGGAAAGGGGCTAAAACACAATAACATTAAATCTCCCGGCAAGGCTCACTATACCTCGCCTCTCTCAAATTGTTGATGAGATCGTGTCGCTGGCCGACTGGGATAAGGGCAATAAACTGGAAGGTGTTGAGTTGGTGGTGGTGGTGGTGTAGCCATAAACAGGCATCAGGTATGAATTATGCAAGATTCAGCACGATTCAAGATGGAATTGAATAGAATCTTGACTCTTGCCTCGGATGAGGCCAATAACCTGGAAGCGTGCTGTCGGTGGTGGCGGTGCCATAAACAGGCGTTTGGCATTAATTATGCACTCTTATAAGTGGTGAGTCAGATCTGCATTTGTATCACAGACCCTAGATCTAGGCCTACGTACAGACGGGACACTTGGCTGTATTTTAGCGTAGCCAGTCCGAGCGCGTCCCGTGTGTACAAACGGCATAATACATCGACAAAAAGGATAATAGGAAAGTATGAGTAAAGCTCACACGTGTTGGTCTGTATCTCGGTGTCAAAAGCCCGTCTGTTGTGTGTTGGGGACGCGCTCGAGGAGGCTGTCCTTTTTTAAAATACATTGTTTTACAAAGATAAAGTATCATGACAGCCGTGTTTTGCAACCTAAGGACCGGAGGACCAGAGAAGTGCTGTGTGCATTGTAGGCCAACTCGAGTCGCCATCGAGGGATATCGCCTATGCTTATAACAACTTTAGACATTAATGGTTAGAGCCATGATTTAGGACTGACTCAGGTGTATGTTACATGATTCTCTGCTAATAGCAGTGGTGCTTGAAAGAAAACACGAAGTGTACAATGCTAAATGGGCAAAAACTCGAGGGTTTCTGGTACTGGTTTGAAAGCAAATCGTGTTAAAGTTGAACATCGATGATAAGTAAGTCTCTACCGGCAACTGTGTTTGAGAATTTCATTCAAGTTCTATGAGGTTTCGGTCCTTCACCATCGATGCTAAAAAAACAAAAAAGGGGGATGAAAAATAAAATAGCAGACTGATGGATGGAAAACAGCGTCTCTAGTATAATAGAATCTCTTTGATCGCGACATAGCACCACATCTTGAAAAAGGCCCGTTTGAAGAGAAATACAATCTACTCGAAAACGATATCTTTGGCTCAGCAATTTCCCGCATTGTAGTAAGCTAAAGATTTGCTACTACACGCAGAGACGATGAGACTGGACACTGATCTCTTTGTAAAAAAATCATAGCCTCCTCCAGCGCGTCCCAAACACACAACAGAAAGGCTTTTAACACTGAGATACAGACCAACACTCTTCTATTAGTCTTGGTATCGCTAAAGTATGTTTGTAAACACGAGACGCGCCGCGGTCGTCTACGTGAAAAGAGCGAAGTGTCCCGTCTGTAGGCCGACATAGCTACACGCACGACGAGGGCATCTCTTCTGGGTTAGATCTAGATCTAGATCTAGTACTCGAGCCCTCATCGTGAAGAATGCGGGCACAGTGTGTTCCTTGTCAACTTAAAGACACCTTTTCCTGGGCTACTAGGCCTACTGTGTGCAAGTGGGAGAGAAGGGAGGGAGAGGGTGGGGTATGGGGGTGAGTATTGGTTGGATTTTGACCAATGAGAAAGGTCGGCGCGTGTCCCTCTGCCAGGTCAATAGCAGACTCTACAAGAAAGAGAAGAACGTTGCCAGACACAGGACACAGACGATGGTGTAACTGTAAAGTAGCATTATACACAGCGTACAGACAAGCCTCTCAGCGCGTAGAGAGTGTACAAACAGCACACATAGCTGCACAGCGGCCAATACCAAAGTTTGACTACAACACGCACGTGTCGGTGTGTATCCCAGTTGTTTTCAGTGATAGAAGTAGAAGCTGTGCCGCCGTTGTTGTGTGTACTCTGGGTACGCGCTGAACAGGCTACGATGTGTACAAAGAGAATGCGAGCACTGTCCCGTCTCGTCGTCTCTGGTGTTGGCACAAGCCACAGGCGATGGTGTAAAGCGACCACTTGCTGCCAAGAAACACTCTAGGCTACCACAAAAGACGAAAAAGGAAACACAACCCGGGGGCCTGTCTGTAGGTTTAGGTGTAGTCTATACAAAAAATCAATAATGTAGGCAAATATCAAAGACAGACTGACAAAACTTCCTTGTCTAGGGTTTACGAATAAGGCTAATCAGAAAGTAAAAAACAACAGAAATAACATCTACAAAAACAACCTACGACAGATCAAACAGTATGCAAACGTTTAAACATAAAGAAAAGTAGAAGGAAGTCTCAAGAGAGACAGACCACAAACAACATGGATGGATGACATCAAGACTTGGACAAGGCGCACAATGAGAGGATGCACAGAAGAGGCTAAGATCTAAGATCCGGAATGGATGGAAGGTCGACCTCTGAGCAGATGGCACATATTATGGATGGGTGTATAATAGATTGGTGAGAATTAATAAGATAAGACAAGACAAGACAAGACAAGACAAGTTAAGATAAGATAAGATAAGATGAACTTATTTAATCCATTCACAAAGAAATTTATTTTGGATGTAGGCTATTACTAGACATGACATGATAGACGAGTGTTTGACATTAATTCAGAGCCACAGAGCGAGTGTTGGGCCTGGTACCTAGTCTCTTCTTCTTCGTCTTTCTTGTCTTCGTTTCTCTTCTTAACGAAACCAAGCTTCTACATAATGATGCCTAGTTGTTATGTTAATCGTCTGTCTAATTCAACTTCTCATTACTGGCATACTTTGGCGTCGAAACAATCGCATTAACTGATTCTTATTTCTTATACGTTTTCTTGCTTCTTCATTGTGTGTATGTGTGTTTATGTGTGTGTGTGTGTGTGTGTGTGTGTGTGTGTGTGTGTGTGCGTGCGCGTGTGTACAATTCTAATGTACATTATTATTATGTAGATCATCGACGTCAGTGTGTATGAGTGGAAATGAATACGTTTAGGAAAGAGATAGGAATGGGGATAAGTAGTCACCATAATCCCAAGCACATAAAGACGATCAAGATCAGATTAGTAGATCTAATACGATTATCTCGCTCATCTCTATACTAGATAGCAATAGACATAGCATGTTTATAGCGCTTCCCCAAGCTCTACAGCGAGCTCATTACAATCAAACATGAATGAAAGAAAATCCATTCATTGTAGTAAGCTTATACTTATACGTTGAGTGAGCAGCCAACGTCAGATACAAAGAAGGATGATCTAGGATGCCAAACATTAACAACAACAGCAGCAGCAGCAGCAAAACTACCATAACAAAGAAAAGCTTATGTAAATTGTGGTGGAATGTCCTGATCCTGCCAGGTATCCAGTCTAGGTTTAAACTACCTAAGTTTGACTACTTCACCAGTTCCAAGTGGATTAAATGGTCGCCTATGACCTCTATCTAGATAATAATAATAATAATAATAATAACTTTATTTTAGTGTTTTCCATACACAACAATATTCCAAAACACTTTACATTTGAATATAAAAATCCATCTAAAAAATACTAGAATACATGTACATTTTCACTTGCAGACTGTCACTAAACGTCATTATTGTTGATAATCACAGAATATCGATTCCAATATACAGCAATATTACAATAACATCAACCTATTCTGGATTAGATGTCAGTAAGTCCAGGTAGAGCTTTATCTCATAGAGTGTAGATCTAGACCTAAAGTTAAAGCAAGTTGTTTTGCTCTAGAGCAAACTAAAATTCCGCTACAAATTAGTACAAGTACTAACTATGATGAACACGTTTAGGGCCAACCACTAGAAGGGTGCAGGCAAACTACTTACATATATTTTAAGAAAACTTTGTTGTATAATAATAAACTTATAGAGAAAAAACATGCACCAGTTTTCATGAATAAAAAGTCATGCTTTTATATATTGTATTGCAACATCAGGTGTGTGCGTTTTAATATCCTCAAGGGCATTGGAGACTGAGTCACATTGCGCGATTGAAAACGTCCTCTATTATGAGGCTGCAGTTATGAATGGAAGAATTGGGGAAATAAGCCCATTACCCCAAATACAACGTAACGACAACAACGGCACAAGGCACGGGGAAACATTGTCATTCTTAGTCTAGATCTGGCATGCAATGCAACTAGATCTACATGTCTTGGTTACGGTTGTAATACAATAAGTGAATCCTACCGTTGTATGTATTTACTCCATGAAATTCGTGCTTGAAGAATCTTTGACATTCCAGCAAATTTTCTTTTACTCTCATCTTAAATCTTGACGTTGGAGTCTAGACTCTAAGCGGAAAGAGAATGTATGTCCAATTTATAAAAAAGCAGCGCCTAACCAACGGGAATATCCGGTGTTTTGATGCGCACACCATTTTGGTCACTAATTCGAAACCACGCCACAGACCTGACCATACTTCAAAACAACAGTAACAACAACAACAAAAACAACGACAACAACAACAACAGACACACAAAGCAAAGTGCAACTTTGAGACAAAGATATATACTCTTACACTTTTTTCACTCTAGATTTCCTTAGATCTATGGAGCATTAGCGTCTGACCACCCAAGGAGCCATAACACAAATAGGGCCCAAAAGAGAAAAAAAAGAGAAAATAAGAATGTCTGGTTCAGAACCGGCATAAATCAATACACGTAGTGCATGTATCAGATCAAGAAATTATGCCTCTTTTCTAACGGACCTGCTCATTATTTCTTCACGTGACCCCAAATCTAAAGCTCACATGACAGTCCAAGTATAAACACAACAAAGCAACCAATGTTGGAGGTGGGGGTGGAAGCTAAATAAATGTCTTACGATTGTGCAATTTGCCGCAGGACCCCAACTGGGCCATGTAGTTGGGAAGTAACAACCATTTCAGACTTCCTGGTTGTTCACACTTGAGTGACCACGACAAAACCAAAGCCTTCTATGGCACACATGCACATAGGACTACGTTTACTGTGTAATACAACGTAACAGATCTGTGGAAACCTTACGTAACGCATAGCCTAGTTCTAGTGGGCTACGAACACACACAACACATACACAAGCTTGTGCGCACACACACACACAACAGCAACAACAACAACATAAAGAAAACCGACACAGCCCCCCCCTCTCTCTCTCTCTCCCTCTCTCTCTGTGTGTGTCTCACCCCCCCCCCCCTCTAGCCACAACCCTATCCCTTCTTACACTTGAAATGTAAGACCCCCTCTGTAAGGATATTCGTATTACGTGTGTCTGAACATTCCGCAGTGGGGTCCTTTGGTCCTTGGTAGTGTGGATAGAGCTCCCATCTACATGCATCTAAAGTCTAATAGTCTGGTGGTTTAGTGGTCAGCACGTTGGCCTCTCGAGTGAAAGGTACGAGGATCGAATCCAGACGATTCCATTTGGAATTGAGAGTATGCATATTTCCTATCAACCACCACGGTGTCAAGGTGTAAAGCGGGTACCCGACTATAGACAGTGAAAGATCTTGTTAGTATGTTGGTATGGGTGCAAGCAAGGCAGCACTGCCAGTATGACTCCCTGGAGGTTGAGAAGTCTCAGGAATTAATCAGGTCTGTCGAGGTAACATAGTGGCTGTAAAGCGCCTTGAGCTTGCTATAGAGTGAAGAAAGGTGCTATATCTATGCTAAATATGAGACAGACTCACCGAACCCCTAAGACCGACTCACCGAACGCCTGAGACCGACTCACAGAACCCATAAGACCGACTCACAGAACCCCTAAGACCGACTCACCGAACCCCTAGGCCGACTCAACGAACCCCTGAGACCGACTCACTGATCATCCCCAAGGGTTCGATCGAACCCATGCAAAGAACCAGTACTCGACCTCAGTGTTATTTTGTTCTAACTATACAATGATATAGAGATAGATAGGACAAAACAGCACTGATGTGACGAGTACTGTAAAGGGTACGTTAAGACAATGGAGTTAAGATCCTCTTAGGCCTAAGGAGGGAAATCGAAACCTAGCGGCAGTCCCCTTGATGGGAAATCTTGGCAGTGATGGATCAGTGGGGGTCCTTTTAGTGGATAGTTTCAGAGCCGCTGTTAGGTGGCTAAGTGGGGAGGTAGGTAGGTAGGTAGGTAGGTAGGTAAGTAGGTAGGTAGGTAGGTAGGTAGGTAAGTAAGTAGGTAGGTAGGTAGGTAGGTAGGTATATAGGTAGGTACTCGTAGATAATTAGAGGTAGGTTGGTAGGTATGGGCATCTTGTCAGTGATGGAGCAAAACTGGGGGGTCCTTTAAGTGGATAGCTTCAGAGCCGCTGTTGAGTGGCTAGGTAGGTAGGTAGGTAGGTAGGTAGGTAGGTAGGTAGGTAGGTAGGTAGGTAGGTAGGTAGGTAGGTAGGTAG
>JAUELK010049116.1:0-13102 GCA_031471215.1 Gastropteron pacificum | reverse complement strand
CACACACAAGTTAGTTCACGTACCCCAATCCTCAGGAACTTTCCTGGAATCGGTCCCCAAACTCGTTACGGTCCCCGAATGAGGCTGCCAATCTCAGGCTAGCACAAGTCTATTGAAAACTGCTCATTCGGTTGCCCAAGTCTATTTGGCCCTGTCATCTCCAGGGCGAGGCTAGCCTTGTGCCCGTCGGGCGCGTCTCCCCGGGATAACCATCAATTGGCTGGGCTTCATTATCGCCAGGATTATCGCTCGTCCAGCCACCATCATGGGGTCCGATCAGTTCTCGAGTGGTCACTGCAGGTCTCCTCTTTCGTGGGCAGAAGTAGTAGTGGTTGTAGTAGTAGAAGAAGTAGTAGTAGTGGTTGTAGTAGTAGAAGTAGTAGTAGTAGTGGTTGTAGTAGTAGAAGTAGTAGCAGTAGTGGTTGTAGTAGTAGAAGTAGTAGTGGTTGTAGTAGAATACGCAGTAGTAGTAGTAGTGGTTGTAGTAGTAGAAGTAGTAGCAGTAGTAGTGGTTGTAGTAGTAGTAGAAGTAGTAGTGGTGGTGTTAGAGGTGCATGTAGTAGTTGTGTGTGTGAACGGGAGGTTGGTTACATCTACGTACTTGAAAAAGATCAGCATTCTATATAACTTAACAAAAGTGACTGCCGCTCCATGTAACGTTAAACGGTCAAAATTGTATAATTTGTTTGTGTGTGTCGTGATTGTGACTACAAATATAAAGTATGTACAACCACTGGCAACAATGCAATGTGTTTTGTAGAACATTCTCACAGACACGGTGTAAAGAAACAAGACCGTCAAGTGCCACCAAGGGAAAGCACGCGGGCGTTATTGCAGATTAAAATTGTTATGAGCTCCGAATCCTGACGCCAGGTAAATCACAAAGCCAGAGAACGAGGTTTTGGTGTGAAAACCTTGCTACCCTCCCAGTGGCGCAAAACTTCCACCTTTCTCCCCCTATGGTTTGTTATAGCATGTTGCCGTATCAGAAGCAAACATAGTGAGGTACCTACAGGAGAGATTCAGCCCAGGGGAGTGAGGAATATTACCATCTGCTTTGTGGATTAAACTGGAAAGTTCTGCCCCAGCAGCACCGGTAAAGATGCCACAAGACGATGGGAGATTTTTTTTTGTCTGTGTGACAGCGCCGGCCCCCGCCTGCTCAGACGACGTGCGCCCGTGTTTTGAAAATACGCAAGCTATCGTTTGCCCGTAGAGCGCCTCGTCCTGACAGGCTTCCCACCCCTGCTTACATCACCCAACACGCCTGGGTAAGCACATCGTTATGCTCACACAGTCCCAAACCGAGTTTTTAACCCGACTGCTCACCGCGGGAGCCGCCAGAAAGAAAAAAAACGTGGAAGCATTAAGTCTTCACGGAGGTGGAAGACTCTAGCCGGGGGAAGATCGTTATAAATCGTTCATGACAATTGGAAACTAAAAGAAGCTTTATTCATTGCAAACTGCGACCCCATTAGTTTGCCATCTGGTGGCAATCTCGTACTCCACAGTAACAAGTTAGCTCCCCCCACTGCACTCTCATTTGTCTTTTCCCCCTTTCCACCTATCTACCTCACAATTCGTGGCAATAAAACCGCAAAGTGTATTGAGTAAACGCCAAGAACAATAATGCTATCTCGCGTACCTTGGGAAGCTATCTCAGTCAGACAACTAAGCGATTTGTTCTTGTAAGGTGGAGTCTAAGCTCAGGGGCCGCAGGAAGAACGCTTTTAGATGAGGACATGAACAAAATATCAACAAGGTAGAATTCACGTTGTGGCAAACAAAATAATGAGAAAGCGAGATTGAGATAGTGGAAGTGCCATCGGAAATGCAGACTCTCAGTGTGTGAGTTTCATGTCTTACAACATCAAAACATTCTGATTTGCAAGTATGGCTGTCGAGAAATTAGTTTCTGATGTTTGAAAAACAATCTCACTCTGTCTCCTGTCACCTGATCACCTGTCAGAAATCCTTAGCTTAGAAACTCCATATGCCCCTTTACAAACACCATTACCAAACACAAATCGTGAATATGCATTTATGGAAATTATAAGTGTTCACAATCCACTGCAGGACATAACAACTGGAATGGTAGAGGTCAGGTTTGATCATAATATTATTATCTACAACAATCAACATTTTCCGTCCAAAATGTAGGGCATGATGACGGAAGTATAGTTCAACGACCTATCGGGCTGCGATGTTGTGTGGGTAGGCCTAGAGTTGATGCATAATTCATGTTAAAACTTCGTGGTTTAAGTAAGTCCAACCGCCAATCGTTTCGCTAAGTCAACAGACGGGTCGGTCAGTCTGGGATACCTGATCTCCATCGATGTTTGCGTCCTGGAGTGGTCAGTCAAGTGCAGGGTCCGTGCGGAGACTGTGGCCAGTGTTACCGGACTGAGCCGGATATCAGTTTGTCCTGAACCTCCACTGATCAATAAACGCCACAGACCCTATACATGAATATATAATTTATGCACCAGACCCGGGTCAACGAGTGCAACGGATCGCAAATCTTGACACAAAACGGATGTTATCAAATTAAACTTCAAAATTGTTTTTAATATACATGTATTCTTAATGAAGAAGTATGTGTCTTCCAGTGTAAACTGACAAGACTACAAGTTTGCAATGTAAAGCCTTCATTCAGTTTGTCAGTCCGGTCTTGGATTAACCCGAATTTTGGTGTGTTTATATACGTAATTTTTTTGTCAATAAAGACACTATTTGTTTATTTATAAACAGAATCAGATTATGATAACTGCTAGCAGACAAAAGATGACGAACACCCTTCACATGTCGTGATGTCTAGTGTTTACATAAATCTGCGCCGCCATCCAGTCAACTAGCCTGGTGCCCTTCGGGCCATTTCTCCGTCCATTGATCCACAAAAGTGGTCCTCGGAGTTTGTGGACATTGAAATGTGGCCGGGAGATCGACAGAGTTGTGGGGAAATGTGATCTGTATGTTCTGTGGTCCAGGATGCGGGATCCCCTGCGGCGCGTGGCCATATCTTCTCAGCACCCTTCCCAGAAATCTGGACAATCCTTTTGTATAGGACAGCTTAATTTATCAGTAACTTCAGTTTTATACAATTTGTAATGACTAGATCTAATTTCTTATGAAAAGTCAGTATTCAAAAAAGGTAACGACATAGCCTGTGTTATGTTTGCAAAGAAACAGATCAACAACGTTTTAAAGGAAGATCAACATCTAAATTCGTATCTCATGTATGTACTCTTTTATTACACTTGAACTAATCATGAATGTGACGATGCAAAGTATACTGTAAATAGATGTAAGTACACGACGAAATCAGAATCATGTCGTACCCGAAACGTTTACTTATAATAGAACAATTTATCAATACAAAGAATGATTTGTAAACAGAACTAAAACAAAGAGACGTGTTGAGTTGTAAGACACTAAGATGTCACCAGTGGAGGGCCGGAGAGACTGGGGAGATGACTATGTTTGGTTTGTAACTACATCGGATCACGAGGACAGCCCTGTACGGCCCGGGGCTCCGTGGCCGGTGATGAATGGGCAAGCCTGGTCTGATTGACACTGAAGACCTATTTGTCCCTAGGCATGTCAGTGAGGCTAGCAGAGCTGGCTGTCCATCCATCACTCGCACCATAGCCACCTTTCAAGGACTCTACTGGCGGAGTGAGCTCCCCTCGGCCATTACGACAGAGTCGCCCATTGTCTCTGTCCCCGGGCTGAACTCGTGGTCACTGTTTACTCCTGGGCTCGTGAGAGTTTATGCTCCAAACCTCCTGATTTACGAATTTCTACACATGAAACACGAGCCGCTCTGTTCCCGAATAAAGAAGAGCTTCGTTAAGATCCACCTCAAGATCTTGCTTTTCGAAAGAAAAAACCGTCCTCTCTTCATTACAATGTTTCAAGTTTATAGGCTCAGTTCAATTCAGTTCGGTTCGAATGTTATATTAGGCCAGAGGCTTTATTTTTTATCGGCTTCAAACTGTGTTTGGTCACTGGTTGTATTGTTTGAGTCCTTTCTACTAAACCGTCAATATATTTCAGAAATGTTTTTTCATCAAAATGAACCAGTAAATCTGTAGTTTTATACTTTTGGATTCGTCCTGCTTTTACTTTGCGTTTATAATGCTGTAATTTGCTACGTTATGCTCTAAGATTTAAATCTTGTAAACACTAAGCCCGACACAACCCCGTACATCGACACATGAATCAACAGGGGCTTAGGTCAACAACAAGAACAGTAGGGTGTCTTGCCATAGACGTTATAGCTTAGACCACAAGACAATGCAAACTCTGTGAACGTCATATTCGGAGGCAAGTCTTGGCTCTAACTGGAGGTTCCCAAAGAGGTCCAGGGCTGTATACCCAGGTCACATGACCATAACGAAGGGGCAGACGAGGCTGTGATGATGCTGTGATCGTGATGACTGCAATAAATCAATCACGTGCGGTTCCCCCATAGCTTAAGGATGCGTGTCACATAGTCTGGCCAAATCGCCCTGAGTCCCCGTGTGATTGACGTCTTTAGTGTCCACTAAGCCCTGACCATTGTCCACTTGTCATTTCCTCCAAGTGCCGCTTTACCAAACAGTCGAGTGCTTTGATCCACTGTGCTTTTTGCCGCGTGTTCAAATCTGCAACAAGCCACTTTAAGTTGACAATTTCAACCTGTTTTGACATCCCAAGATTAATCGATTTCACTTTTATTAGGTGTTAGACTACTGTGTTTAAAATTACAACCAGTTCATGATTCTGAAATGCCCATATTAGCCAATTTCACTTTTATTTAAGCGCTGGAATTCTCTGTTCAGTTTTGTTTTGTTCGTTTGTTTCTCCGTCCGCATTGTGTAAAGATCTTACTCACTAGTTATGTATCAATTCCAAGATTGGAGGTACGCGTAGAAATAAAGAAACACTGTTCAAGAAGTTAAAGTTCTTCTATTCTTTCTTTAAAGACCTTCTTCTTCCCTTGGCTTTTTTGGCACGCTCTACCCTAACATCCCACTTTTGTTTGCTTTTCTTGATCGAGGGGTCTGTAATATGAAACCTTCCTTACAATGTTAATCCCCCACTTCACTCTAGATCTCAGATACTTAACACAAAGGCCTGGCGGTACTTACAAAACGTAAACTTTTCGCAAGGTGCAAATGTATTGTCGCTAGCCCAGCCGACCTCTCCTGACCCTCTAAGGCCAGGACTGAACATAAGAAAACATCTGTTTCACAGAGTGAGGACTTGGTAGGCCTGGTAACACGGTAGGGCCTACAAATTAAGGTTTTATTTCCGCTGTTGTCCCGGTGTCTGATTGCATAAACAAGCGATTACCCTATAACCCACAAAGGGCTCCCGGACAATGATAGAGTCGGATTAACGCTCATAGGAGGTCACTTTAGAAGGCACAAGAGGAAACCTAGTTTTTGCCTGTCTTTCTTTCTTTCTTTCTCTCTTTCTTTCTTTCTTTCTTTGTCTCTCTCCCTCCCCCCTTTCTTCTCTTCTTTCTTTCTTTCTCTCTGCCCTTCTTTGTTCCTGTCTTTCATTCTTTCTTTCTATCTTTCTGTCCTTTTTTCTTCATGTCTTTCATTCTTTCTTTCTATCTTTCTGTCCTTTTTCCCTTCGTGTCTTCATTCTTTCTTTCTTTCTTTCTTTCTTTCTTTTTCCAAAGTTTATGTTCCCCGCGCCATGTCTATTTGGTTTTAAGCGGAGCTCTTCGTCTGACAGAAAGTTACCGCTCGGGGCCAAGATTTGTCTTCTTTTTTTTGTAATAGGGAAAGCCTAGAGTTGTTTTTTTCTTATTCCTCCACGATATCCTCTTACTTTCTAAGGGGACGGAGAGTCTGTCTCTCATGGTTAATCCAGACTTTACAAGGCACAGCGGGCCTTCGTTGAGTGGGTACATCCGTACCGTATACTGTAACATCAGTCCGACACTCGGCTCCTTTGTACGGCACAGTAAGTCTCCGAGAAAGTAAAAAAAAAACAACCTCAAGCGTACGCAAAGCCAACATTTCACTACGTTATATACTTGGGGATGTGGTTTTAACTTGGGATTTGGCAAACTTTTTTGTGAACCCCACGACGCTTCTCTTTGCAAGATTACATATGTGTCTAGTGTAGTATATGCCTTATTATAGCTACTCAGACGGTCTGAGAGGTATTCGGAGCGTTTATGAATTTCCCCCTATGATGCCTGTAGCTTTTTGTTTCTTTTGTTCTGTGACTCTTCCCTCTGTCAATCATCTCTTCTCTACTATCAAGTCAACACACTCTCTCTCCCTCGTTCTCATCATCCTTTGTGTTGCTATTGTGCGGCTATATATTCTTTTCTTCACGAATTAGAACTTTTCACAATTGCAATGCAACCACAGACGCAGCAGTGCACAAAGCAAACACAAACAAACACTATTATGTACGAACGAAAATGAATTATTTTTGTTTATCGCTCTTTGTCTGTATTGGTTTATGTATTGCTTGTTTGTATCCATGTATTCATTTGTTTACTTGTTTGTGTCCATGTGTTTGTTTATTTGCTTGCTTTGCGTGTCTGTTTGTCTGACTCCCATGTCCAGTACCACCACACAGTGTTGTGTGTATTCCACCAAAAAGTTGTGGCTGAGGGAGCAGTGTGCAATGAGCCTGACACGGTCACCAATACCTCACAGAGCCCGGGGATTTGATCCCCAACCAATCAAGGCTGCACGCCTGTAGGGCCGAGGATGTGCCTGGTGTGGCATTGTGGTCCGCGCCAGACCAGTGTTTGTCTAAGCCCAGTGGGCACACACTGGATCCAAGGGTCTCAATGGACGCTAAAGCGGCTCATCCTGCCCGGAAAAGTGTCCCGGCGATTTGTTAGATGGCCACAATTTGGCGGGCCGCGGCCTCGGGAATGAGCCGAGTCAAGTGAGCGTCAACAAAGGGGCGTCGCCCGTCCGCTCAAATTGGGCGGGTTTCCGCGGGTGGCCTGGAGGTCTTCCAGTGTTAGAGAGATATCTATTTGTACAGCGGGAACCCCAGCCTGATGTTGGCCTCCGAACACGACCCGTCTTTTTGTGCCCCCTTTGTGGCCGGATGTCGAAAAGTCAACTGAGCCTATTTTGATACTTTTTGACCACCTTCCGTTTCACTAATGGGAGATCAAAGAGATGGCACAGACTGGGACGTGCATTGACAAGTTGTACACAAATTAGGCCTTTTTTACAAGTTTTACTCAAATGCGGCCTTTCTAGCAATATTTACACAAATGAGGCCTTTCTGGTGGTGTTGTCTTTACACCAGATGTGACAAGGGACCCCTCCTTGTATTCGTTTTTGTTTTCTCACGTTTTACCGATGTTTTCCACTCCGTGTATATTATAATCATGATTTTGTCAATTCTCCTTAAATGATACCTAATTTAACGAGTATTTTCTATCCTCTCTTCTCCCATCAGGTGACGGTCTAGACAACAGTGTAGGCTCAGGAGAAGGCACGGCGGACGAGGATGACGACAGAGCGTCCAAACGGAATAAAAAGCGGGGAATCTTCCCCAAAGTGGCCACCAATATCATGAGAGCATGGTTGTTTCAACATTTATCAGTGAGTACACTAGAATATATTGTCTTGTCTTGTCTTGTCATGTCATTCTACATTTTACCTTATACCGTGATCATTTACATCATTGATACTTCCATAAGATACGATGAAGGCAATTATGCATGTTAGGTTGAACACCCACTGATGTCTTCTTTAAATAACCACATGTATGGTTCTTGACGTGTATTTTCTTTGTGCCGGCCCAGCATTTATCTAGCTTTACACAAAAATTATTATCTTTTGGCACTTGTTGGCCATAAAGTGAATTGTCAGTATAGTCAGTAAGTATTCCCAAACGATAATGTAAATCGTGCAATATTAGCACCGGAATCCGCGAGATGAACCAACAGAATTCGGCAAACTCTATGGCTCTAGCCATACCGGTACTCAAAGTTATATAATACATCTTTTAAAAGCTGCACAGCTATCTATAGCTGCAATGACGCCACCCAAGAATAATCTGTTACAAATATCATACCATCAAGCAACTAGTTTGCCGTAACAAAGCGTTTACACATTCTGCTAAAGAAGATATAACAACAACAAAAATATAACGAAGTGTAGACACAAAGGGAAATAACTCATTTTAAAGCAATAAACCATTTATTGACTTTCTCGGAAACATTAGGAGCAAAACGATTAAGTTCCTCGTGTAAACTTCTCCAGAACTCTCGAGCATTCATTGAGTCTCCCCGCACTTCACACACACGTTGTAATCTCTCTGCTCACCCAACCGTCCCCATCGCCGCCCCTGCTCTTTCAACCTGTCGAGCTCTACTTCTCGTGACGTGAAGAACGTTATAATACAATCTCAGTTTTGGGAGGTCATCGAGGTTGTAGCACTTTGGCGTCTCCCTGAGATGATAAAGAATGTAGAGGAGTACTTACGCAAGGCATACTGCTCACCACAACGCCTCATTTTCTGTCTTAGCTGAGCCGCTATCTCTCTTGGTTTTTGTATTACCATTTTTAAAGCCATGATGTGTTTTCAATTGACTTTGTACGGACGCTGAATGCTGGGGGACGATTTGCATGATTGTAAATGTATCGTGATACAATCTACTATTTCTTGTTAAGAACGCTGCACAATTACACTGCATTTCTAAACACGTTGTTTGACAAAAACGTTACGCTTTGTTTGGTAGTCTTTCTACATGTTTCTTACCCCTTCTCCATATTACCTTTGTTATAAGAAGTAAAACACAATATTCGACGGTATCCGACTCCAACCGAGTAAGCGCCAAACTGACGTCTCTCATGCTTCTCTTAAGCACTTTTCGTTGTAAAAAAAAAAGGAACGAAATCAAGACAGATCTCACCAAACCATATAGTAAGAAAGACGAACACTGGTAGTGCGTTCCATCAGAGGAACTAAATCAAGGTGAAATTAGTAGCAGGACTGGGTGGCACCGTTTATTCATGCACGGTTGACGGCAAACTCACTGGCGTGTGAACATCGTGTAATACGTTTCCACTTCTTCCGGCGCTAGACCCAACTCCCAGGCTAGACTCTAGGCCTCCATGGCTGAAGTCAGGAGAGACAATATGTAGACACAGCTGTCTGGGGGAAAGAATGATGCCGTAGCTCTAGACAAAACGCAATTTCAAAGATTGTTTCGTCGTTTTGGGTGAATAGAGTTTCACAACTATCACGACGAGTGGAATTGCTGTAAACAGATCTATCTCCAGGCTCCATTCGCTGTCTGGGTATCAGTTTTTTGTTGTTTCTGTTACGTTTTTTCCCTGCCAGCCATACAAAAAGTTCAGACGTGCTTGAGAGGGAAGATACAAAAGGAAGTCATGTCCCGGTCGGTGGCATTGGATAAGCCTGAAGTTCATACTTCCTACACATTCATTCAATCGTTCACAATATCACTTTCACACACACGCATATAGAATACAAACAATCGAATGACAACTACACTGTCTATAATTATTTACCAAACTTGTAAAAAATAGACAACCAACTAACACTGCCCTAACACCGAGTATACGTACTCAGACGCAGTCAAGACTTGCCCCAATACGCACTCAATCCCAACGCATTTTTACGTACGTGCGTACACGTGAATACCCTTTCGGACCGGTGCACATCGCCAGACCAGCTAACCTTACCTCACCATGTAATTCACTGGGACAGGTGCAGAGAGGGAAGAGGTAGATCTGGTTGCTGCAGGATCTGTTCCAGTACAATATCACTCACAACTCTTTGTCCCACACAGCACCTTATGTGCTGCCATCTTGCTCACGTGAGCTTTGTAAACACTGCTCACCAATATGGACAATTTGACACATGTCATTGCAGATTTATCCTATGATTTCTTCTGATCTCATAGAACTCTGTTGGGGAAACTTCTTTACGCAAAATAGACCAATGAATGAATAGGATAAGAAGTGTGAATTCAGGAGAAGGCAAGTCTGGTCTGAACATGAGTGAATAAACCCACAAACATATGATATGCAAAAGATATATTGTTTAAAATTAACCGTAACGTTAATCATTTTTTTTTCCTTTCATAGCGACACTTGTTGCCTATTTTGTCATCTGAAATTTATATCAGGTCGAAAAATCAATGGAAGTGAATCAAGTTGTAATTCATGTTTGTCAATACGAAGGCTGCACAATTGCCCTAGTGACAAAATACAGGGGACGTTAACGGGCGACTTAATGATCATTTCATTCCCACCCGACAGCTCCCCGACTATAAGAAAGACATTGGAAAGTTACGATACATTTTCTTGGTTATTTTTTATACATACGTTAATATGATTGTCACAAAGCATCTGTGAAAAGGGGACATTTATAGGACACGTACGGGTCAATTTTATACCTTACGACTTTTAGTTCCGACAGTAATGACGGCATGAAGCATACAAAGGCGTGAACAGTCTATACAATTCGGACACCTTCTCTGTCTACTTGCTTTTTAGATCACAAATCCGGAGAATTTCCCACGGTAGATTTCAGATTTTATCCATAAAAACATTGAAAGAAAAACAACCAAACTATTTACGACTCGTCATCTTTTACTGGAGCATAGCCTTGGGAGTTTGAAACTTGACACTGGCAGTCCTGATTAATTTTTTTTGTTTTGTTGTGTGGTTTTTGTTTGTTTTTTGTTTTGTTTTTATCACGACCAGATTTTCACAGTAGTCGTCATGTGCTTCTCTTCATTTTGTTACATTCAGTAGAAATGTCGTTAAGAGTTCACACAGAAGGAAAAGAAAATCAGCATAGTAGAAACTAGGAAGGAGATTTGTTGTGAAGAATGTCATGAAACTATAATATTGTTATATCATTAAGTGGTTGTAAAGCGCTTTGAGAAAAGCAATATATAAATGCTATCTATCATCTATCGATTATGAAGTAGTATACACCAGGACTGCACATTTCATTGCAAAAACCGTGCACGCTTTCTGCGCTGCCCATGATGTAGCAAACGTTACTTGTCTTTAAGACATTTTCCTAGACATATGAGAACACCAAGTAATAAAACTTGTTGTTTATTGAGTGACAAGGCTGCTAGGATATTGCCACCCCATGGCAGAGGGACGAGATTCCATACCTCGGCCTCTGATGTGCCGAATCTCTGTGACACAAGTCTATGGCACCCTTTGCCTCAGATCTGAGGAGACAAAATAAATCACTTCCCCACTATGGCAATATTTTGAGTTAATTTACTGGCCGGGGTCACAGAGATGAAATCATAACTGCGGCCGGGACGGCGTCTTCCTCTGCTGGCTTCCCAACCATCTCATGATCTGGGATGCTTATTAAGGGGGGGAGGGCGGCGGCGGTGGCGGCATTACATTTTCCGCATCCTCTTTTCTCCCGTGATACCACGATCAAACCAGTAATACTTTGGGATGCTGCAGCACAAGGGTCCCGGGGAGCCCCGGCGAGGCTGGGCATCCGACCAAAGTCTTAAAAAGCGCTTGGCGAGATAATGAGAAGTGGCTGGGTGATTGACAGGCTCCGTCTTCGGGGATCGGGCCCGGTGTTAGTTTTAGGGCTTTATCTGGGCAGCCAGGGCCAGGGCCTGTTCCCCGGCCTGACAGGCTCGAGCTGTCACGTGGGCTGGCCCGATACACCGGCTGTGGGTCTGAGATGGGCCCGTGATTGGACTCACAGATCGGGCTGCTCGCCCACACTGCCGCCGCTGAGACATTTGGACTCCTCGCCACATCCAGCACTGAGAAGCATTCTGTTTTGGTGATTGGACCCACTACCACTGAGACACCAGACAGAATCAAGCTATTCGCCCACACCACTGAAACAGTCGTTCTGGTGATTGTACCACCTTGCAGCCAGTCTGTTCTGACTGTGACTCCATGGTCGTTGGTGTAAAGCTAGACTAGACCCACATAATTCCTGGTCCGGGATCCCTGTCTACATTGCCATCTTCTATCTGGATGGCCAATCAGAGCCCCCTTTTAGAAATCTTATTTAATATATTGTGTTTTTTACTTCATATAAATAACAATTAAGACTCGTCTCAGGCAGTTTGTATTACACCAATTGTCATGTTTCTTTAAAACAACAACATTACCCATCTCGGGAATTAACCGAACATGCAGTTTTTGTTTTTAAAATGACAATGTGTTCATTTAAAATCGCTACAAGAGAGCATTATCCTCTTACAAGACATGATTATTAGAGAAAATTGGGAAAAAGATAATCTGACTTTATTGAAGAATGGTAATAAATGTGATTTGGTGTTTTGAACAAACGCTCAATCATGAGATCTGATAGGCCACTACGGGACAAAAACATGGAATAAAACAAAGTAACAAATGGGAATACTAGAAAATACGCAACTTCGGGATTGAGAGAACTCGAAAGGTTCCCCCGTCTCGCTCCCCCTTTTTTCTGACGTCAAAAAGAGGTCAGGATAGAATTGGAGCAATTTTGGGGGGACAAGATGGGAACTAATCCTATTATTCAGCCTCTTTCTGGAGAAACTTTTGGGCAAGGGTTATAGTCAAGGTTTCCTGTTTGAAAGCCGTAATCACCTTTGATGCAATTTCCAATACACTCCGATGCCATCTCGTCGTTGGGAAGGGGCGGTAATAACACGACAATTTCTTTAACCTTAGCCCGGGAAAAGGAGATAAAAAAGGAGACGAAAAACCGGGGGGAAAAACTCCCAACAAAACTGGCGGAAAGTCTCCCTTCTCCACGGATTTGGTAATCATGTTTTCAGGATGAAAACATGGGCTCAATGTGAGGGAGGGGACACAGCCTTCTCCTACAGGAAGAACGTGGAAATGCGATTTTCAGGAACCTTCTATGAAAAGATCACGACATTATGAGCCCCGGCTTTTCAATCATATCCCCAGTAGTCCCTTCAGAGGCAAAACGATTTACAGAATGAACGCTTAGTACCAGTTTGTTTCCTTGTATGTCTCCGCTTTATATCCTTCTCTTGTCTTTGTCAATTCTTCCCCTTTCTTTCTCTCTCTCTCTCTCTCTCTCTCTCTCTCTCTCTCTCTCTCTCTCTCTCTCTCTCTCTCTCTCTCTC
>JAUELK010048784.1:0-13112 GCA_031471215.1 Gastropteron pacificum | reverse complement strand
TAGTTTTATAGATTTTAAAATTATGACAAAATCCATGTGAAAAAGTAGATGGCCAGATATGCTCTGTGGAATCCGCCATATCTACAACAGAGTTGAGTATTCTTTGAAATATCTATCTATGATAGAGGAAGAAAAATCTAAATGTAGGTCACTGAAAACATTTGCTGCAAATGTTAAAGACAGGCTAACCCTTGAAAGGGAAAGACAGAAGGTGAGCCGGAAACAACAGCAAATTGAAAGCCACAAAAGGACTATCAAAGATTTAAAAAACAAAGATGGGAGAAAGAATAAGGAATTCTCAAAAAGTGAAAAGACTTCGAAGAAAGAATAGGGTGAGATGCTGAAATTCATTAGCGTCCTCATTGCCATTGGAATCAACCCTCGTCCGTCACTCAAGCTCTACTGGTCCTCATGTCATGAGATCTTTGAGACCCCCAAATACAAGACCCTCTACGTCCGTGAAAGGTTTGAAAGTATCTACCACACTTTCCTGCACTGCTCCACTCCAGAGTCTGAGAACAAGGAGAAGATCGAGCCTTTCATGGACCTCCTCGTCTCGAAGTTTCTCGACCCCTTTTATCCATTTGAAGACCTTTCGATCGATGAAGTGGTCATCAAATTCAATGGACGTTGGGCGTACAAACAGTACAACTCCAACAAACCATCAAAGTACCATATAAAGACTTTTGGTTTGGTGGTGGATGCCACAAAAGGATATGTGCTGACCTACTTTGGGAGGAACACATCGTACATTCCGCCGAACAATGAAGATGGGGGGCAGGCAGTGCGCGTCTTTGAAACCCTTCTTCAGCGCCTAGGTGAAGGGCATCATGTGTTAGCAGACAGGTATTACACCACACACAAGCTTGTGAAGTACCTGTTAGACAACAACACCTTCTACACAGGGACACTTATGACCACAATAGGATTAATTTTCCCCCAGAGATCAGGACGATGCGTCTCGCTCACATGGAATCGAGATCTTTCCTGAGTGAGGATTCGTCTGTTCTGGTGTGCGCATGGAAGGACAAGAAGGCAGAAAGCCTGTCGTCATCGTCTCCTCCAATGCAGCAGCCACCTCGGTGACCATTCGTGCACGCCGTGCGACAAAAGAAAAACCCTCTGTCATCCATGACTACAATCAGGCGATGAATGGCTGTGATCAGGTCGATCAAAACATCTCCTACTTACTACGGTGGATTTGAAAGAAAAACGTACAAATGGTGAAAGAGGATCTTTCACTGGCTGTTAGAAATCGTGCAGAGCAATGCACATGTCCTCTACATGCTGACCAGAGCACCAGGAGCAAAGAAGACGACGATGCTGAACTTTAAGTTGCAGCTGATGGACGAGCTCCTTGTTGCTGCCGCAATCGCAGACTACAACGTGCACATGAATGGCTGCGACAAAGCGATCAAATGGTCGGCTACTACGGCATCCAGTCGAGAAAATCCAAGAAGTGGTGGAAGAAACTTTTCCACTGGGCTCTGGAACTGACCTGTCACAATGCTCACAGGCTGTTCATCATGACACGTCCTCCTGGTGTGAATCGTCGGTACCTAAGTCTTCGGGCTTTCAATCTCAACCTCATTTATCAACACCTGGAGGCAGCGGCAACCATCGCCCCACCCAACATGCCAACTCTTAGGGCTGCTGGAAGACCTTCTGCCAACCCTGTGCAACGACTGGAAGGGTGCAAACATATGATTGCATATGTAAAGGAAGATCGTCGTTGTCAGGTCTGCAGCACACCCACCAAGAAGAAGCGCACCAACTTTGTGTGCAAGGGATGCGAGGGTCGGCCACATTTGCACCTGAAAGAGTGTTTCAAGATCTGGTGTACCCAAGCCAATCTCTGAGCACTCCGTCACGTGTAATAAGCCTTGTAAATAGTGTAATAAGCCTGTAAATAGTGTACAGTGTGCCAGGTCAATTTTTTTCAATTTTTCACATTTTCGGAGATTCATATGTGGTCATTTCATGTCCCCTGGAGTATAAAATACAATGCCCATTGCTGCTTTCTTCATTTCTATTGGATTATATATGGATAGACTACAAGCCAGGAAAATCACAGACCAGAGAGATGGATTTATCTGCACCTTTTGTGACGGTGAGTGTCAGTGTTGCATCCTATTTTTCTTCCTTTTTCATCTGTTTGTCTACTTTGCTGAGCACACACTCTTTCCCTTTATAATGAAATGCTTTATAATTGTTGTAGTAATATTATACATCCAATTCCCTTTCATTTGATGTATAATACATGTATGTTGATTGATTTTCAGGTACTAAAAAAAACGTATTAAAAAAATTGGGGTGTTTCGTAACTCGCACCAGTAAAATGTATTACGCGGAAAGTGGACTTTTAATTACATGGGTAAAGAGTTAAAGGTTAAAAAAAAAAAAGCACCAGAACTTTGCATCTTTCTAAACCAACGTAAAGCGTGTGCTGAACTTTAATTAGGTGGGAGGTGCGATTAGAAGCACAAAAGCGGTCAATTAAAAACCTTCAGATTAAACTGAAAAATCAACAAAGAAGACATCTTAGACACTTACAATCCAAAGACAATTCAGCCAAATATGTGGACAGTCTGGTGACCGAGAATACACAATTACGGGGTGAAATAGATTCATTGAAGAAGAAGTTGAACAATAAGGAAAAGACTTACTGATTGCATGGCACACTGTGCCGATCTTGAAGAAAGACTTTGTAAAGTTAAAGACAATGAACCTGAGGCCATTTCTTTAAAGTCAGGAAAGACTTACAGTGGAGTTGTACGAAGACTTGTCTACAATGCATTAATTTGTGACGTACCCGTGAAGAATAGTGGAACTTTATTGCAGTCATTTTCGATTTTGTATTTTGCATTTCATTATCTTTTTTCCCCAGATACAATTGATCTACCCGGAGAATAGGAGACTTAACCTGGCCCAACAGGATGAGGTGAAGCGGCTTATGGGGATGAAAGTTTCATCATCTGAAATAATTAACCAAGTTAAAGAGACATGTGGGATAGTTCTGACCTTACAAGATATTGTCAATCTTAAAAACAGACTTACTAAGGACCAGAGGAGGTGTTGACAAAAGAGCTATTCACTGATTTAATTTCAAGTGACCCAGGTTCTGATGTTGACCTAGTTGTTGATGAGGAAAGTAAACAAGTCCAAAATAAATTTTTTCAGACATCACTCACAGATGAGAGCATATCTCTAACTCTACCCTTCAATATTATTTCTCGATGCAACCTATAAGATAAACAATAGGAATATGCCTTTATATACTGTTATGTGTGTTGATGGAGGCCATTGTGGTCAAGTGGTAGGATATCGCCTTGTCATAAATGAGACAATGAATGTTGTGTCCAAGTTGTTGGAAAGCTTTGTCAAGCACAACTTACAAGTTAAATCTGACATCAAGACGTTTGTTGTGGATAAGGACTTTGGTGAAATCAGAAGCCTTAAGCAGGTTCTACCATACATTGACATTGTACTTTGTAAGTGGCATGTGGATAGTGCCATAAGAAGATCCTTAAAGGGGCATTATAAAGAGGTTAAGGACAGTGTCAGTGACATCATTATTATAAGATTTTAAAATTGTTCCAATATTTTTTTCAGATGGAATCAACAATGCCTACGAAAAAAAAAGAACCGAACATCAGCTTAGGTCCTCATTGCTCTATAATAGGGGTGACCAAAGACAAGCCTAAGATCCAATAGCTTCACCACACATGACACAAGCTGCGAGCTCACAAACGGCTGTGTTATTGAGTTACATCGCTACACACATACAAACGGAATTGCTGACCAGGTTCTCATCGGCTGGCTCAGCGAGTTGGGATGTTCCCATGCCAATACCTTGACCGCCATCAACAAACTTGCAGAGCAAAGAGAACTTATTCACAAGAGAAAGGAGATGGTAGAAACTGGTCATCTGGAAAGTGCCATCTTTGACCCTGCACAATATGACTCTGAACCAATAAAACCTACCCATTCACAAACACCACCAGAAACGACACCACAAACTGAGGATCAGGTAGAGCAAAAGAAAGAGACCTATGAAATCCAACGAAAGCGGAAACATGTTCAATGTTAAGAGACTTCAGTGACTGTACTCAACAAGAAGTTGAGTGATCAGAAAAAGACTTGGGCAATATAATAAGCCAAGAAATGTAGCGATACCTGAGGGTGGATGTTACAAGCAAGGATAGAGATCCTCTTGTGAGAGAGAGGCTGCCTCAAATCAGATTGTGACAAAGGGAATAAACAATGATTTAGAGACACAAAATGTTGAACTTAAAGAGGAAGTGTTCTTTTTGAAAGACAGGATAGCTACCCTTGAGCAAAAGTGTCGTTCGAGTGAGGCCTTGGTGACAGATCTTAAATCTCAGAAAATACGCCTACGGCCTGTCATTCAGTGTGTCGCTTGTACTACGGTTATGTGATATATGCTAGTTCATGTCATTCTATGTTAGTCACGTTCGTACAATTATATGATGTATGTTAGTTACGTCTGAATAATTATATGTGATGTATGTTTGTTTATGTTGCCACATGTAAGTCACAGTTATACTATGCTATATATCTTGTACTTATATCAGTGCTCATATGTGTTCATGTTATGAGAATCAAACTGAAATGGACAAAGATACAAAAATGGACATGGACAAAAATCAGACTATGCTGGAGCGAGAGGCCTCGTGGCTCGTCTACGAAAATTCTTTGCCACATTTGGGGTACCAGAAGAGTCGTCATCAGACGGGGGCCCTGAATTATTTGCTGCCAGCCAGACAAAAGATTTCCTGTCTAAATGTACACTATAGGAAATCGTCAGCATACCACCCACAATCCAATGGGCGCACTGAAGTAGCAGTGAAATCTGTCAAGTGCTTGCTCAGGTCCAATATTAACCCATCAGGAAGCCTCAACAGCGACAAATTCCTGAGAGCCCTCCTGCAACTCAGGAACACCCCAGACCCTGATTGCAAGCTTTCAACTGCTGAGATAGTTTCCGGACATCCTATCAGAGATGCTTTCTCCTTTGTGACTAAACTTGAAAAATTCAGCAACAAAGCAATCAAACCTATTTGGAGAGAGGCATGGGCGGCCAAGGAAACTGCCCTACGTACTAGGTTTGTGAAGACTTCGGAGAAGCTCAATGAACATGCAAGAAATTTGGGAAAGATGTCCAATGGTGACAAATGTTTTGTACAGAACCAGACTGGTAACAATCCTCAAAGATGGGACAGGACAGGCATGGTTGTCGATGTTTGCCCCAATAATCAATACACAGTTAAGATCGATGGCTCAGGCGCATCCTCCGCCAATACCAGCCTGCCACTATGGTCATCCAACCAGCACCAGTGCATTCTGGTTGGAATGGCTTTGAGGGTAGATGTACTCGCCCTATCTCAATGGATGGTTTCAGATCCAACCTAGTAATCAAGAAAGGAGACTAAGTTGTTGCTTACGGGGACCATTGGTACTCGGGTAATAATAAAACTCTTTTAGGCAAGAATTGGTACACGAAAAGTGCTATAGCTTTTTAACCACTCAACCGATTTACAAAATCTAAAAAGTATTATGCTCAGGAAAGTAATGTCTTTCAAGTTTCAGACTAAATCATTACTTATGCCATACAGAGCACTTTGATAAATGGACCGGTCATGCTACTGTGTCTCTTCAACTCTACCAACATGTTTTTAAAATAAAAACAGACAAAAAAGAATCAAAACTGGTCATGACAGAATTGCAGCTAAGAGAAGACTTTAAACAAAAAATCACACGTAATAAAAGCACCTACAGAAATGTTGTCCACTACAGCAAGCATCAGCTGAGTTGTGTCATGGAAGGGAGGCTGTCGGCCAGGGACAGTGACAAGATGTACAACACACCCATCAACAGGTTCAGCTGGGCCACTTGTTGAGGCAGGACGTCCAAGCAGCGTCTGCGGAACTGTTTCTCCAGGTTGAATGCCAGGAAGATGGAGGCCATGGGCAGCAGTAACCACCTAGTGAGCACATCAATAAGGATATATTTAAATATAAATCAAAATGACTTAATTCTGTGGACTAATAATGCATTCCCTGGCCCTAAGGTTTTACACAGCTATTATTCTGCCCTGACAATCAACAAAACTGGGGGAAAAACACACACACACAAAAAGAAACCAATCCGAAAGATCTACACACTTAACAACCACCTTTAAATTTATTTTTTTTAAACCCCGTAGTGCGCCAAACTACGCTGAAGGAGACTAAAACTGTAAACTCAACCAACTGGGCCCCACCTCGAGTAGTTGAGTCCGGTGACCAGGAACATGAAGTAAGGTGTAAACAGCAGGCAACAGAAGAGGCAGTAGGACCCAGTGTGTCCTAGCAGGATGGCCAGAGTCATGGCCCCTGCCTGCCTGTCTCCCTCCATGTCCCGGGTGTTGTTACAGTGCAGGATGGCCTCCGTGTTCAGAGCTAGAGGCAGGGCGTACACAAGTGGTATCAGGGACAGCTGGCCTGTCTGGCACAGGTGGGAAAACACCACAGAAAGTGGTCCAAAGGTCAGAACAATCAGAATGTCCCCCATGGCAATGTACTTGAGGCCAAGGCCTCCCGTGTACAGAAAGCTGCTGGACAGACCACAGAAGTAGATCAGAGCCAGGTGCTCCATCTTGGCAGGTGAGAGAACGCTGAGCAAGGCAAAGCCCACGCAGCCAGAAATGTAGAGAATCACGCCAAAGTTGGCCACATTGGACGGCTCAAGAATACTGTCTACTAGGGTACGGTCGTCAGATTTCTTTGTGTCCACACCCCGAACAAAGTCAAAGTATGTGTTGACAAGGTTGCCTGCAGCATGGACGCAGAGAGCTGTGAAGATGGTCGTCAGGAAGATGTTAATGTCAAAGACACCCTGAGTCTTGTAGGCCAGGCAGCTGCCAAGAGCCACAGGTGTGATGGAGGCAGGGAAGGACCATGGCCGCAAGGCCAGCACGTAGCATGATAGGTTAGACTTCAGGGAGCTCAGGAAGGACTGCGGCCCAGAGTCTGCATTCTTCTTGGCCTGCTTCATTTCCGCGGTTGTCAGCCCCAACGAGTCTACAATAGTGTAGCTTTCCCAATCGTAAGTGTGATCCGGGACCAGGGGTGTAGGGAGCTCTGAAAAAGAAGGGACAACCAGAATATTGAGCCATGCGTGTAAATCGCAAACAAAATTTGTAAAAGAGAGACCCGGCCTGTCTGACATGGGACACTCAATTCAGATCACACAGTTCATGAGAAAAAGAGCATACCATAGAGGTACACAAGTATTCTGCACTTTCAGTGATAAGTGAAGGGAACAATATATATGTTCTAATTTCCTTAGATTAAGATAATTCAGTGTTATCCAAAGGTAAATTTGACTTTGCAAACCTACTGTCAGACACACATGAGTAATACTAAAGATGAGCATTAAACTGGATCATTACGATTGTCGGTAACATTTGAAAAGAATGAAGGGGAAGAAAAGAATCTAAATTGGAACAAAAAAACTACAAAGAAACACAACAAAGACCTGTTTTGGTGGACTGGTATGGGGGTGGAGGTTCTGCCACAAGTTGAGGTGCAAAGGAAACTAATGGAGTTTTATCCCCCGAGGCTGACTCATGATGATGCGACACCAAGGGAGATGGGATGGCGGTGGAAGTCAGCTGAGATGTCCCATCAGTCTGTGTGGATGACTCAACGAGAGGAGGCTGAAGTCTCACCTGGGAAGTAAATTTTTCAACAATGTGATGATATGGTACAGACTGAATTTTATAATATCAATATCTTGAGTGAAGAGGTACTATAATAACTATCAAACCGACCTCAATAATGGCATGTGAGGAAGACATTTCTTCTTCTGCTAATCCAGTGATCAGTGAGCCCATGCTCTTTCGATTCAAAGCCATGTAGTAGTATTTTGAGGTATTCCTCAGCTGGTCTGTGGTGGTGTATAGGGTTGTGCTTAGGTCAGGGGATGGAGGGAGTAGCTGCTCTCTGAGGTCTTGTAGTGCAGGGCAGCAAAGGAGGAGATGCACACTGGTTTCAAACTTCGTTGTACATAGGGCACGTAGGAGGATGTTCTGGATTTATCCTATTTAAATTTAAATGATGGTTCAGTGGCACATGCTGTGTCCCACATATATAAGAACAAAGTTTTGAAACTTTGACCTACCTGCTGGCCTTTACTTTGAAATGGCTTCCATGCTCCATTCTCAAGTACTTGTCGCTTACTGTCTGTGCTGTCCATCTAGTCATCAGCCATCAATGGAAGTCGGGAGGCATCATATGCTGAATGCTAAAACAGGAAAAGAGAAAAAAACTAAATAAGAGGCAAACTTTGAACTTCAAAGCAGAGATCCCCTCTGTAAATACTGCACCATAAAGGTTGCATTTTTCAACAAACGTTCCACTTTCGTTCTGCTTTGAGTAATAAGAATTAGTAACCATTTTAAAACAATTTGTGAACAATTAAACTGTGTGATGACAAGGTGACATTATCTGAATTCTTCCTCCATTCCAACTTTTTAAAATCAGCAAAATATTATCAATTATCTTTTTCCGGTTTACCTTTCATTGCTCTTCCTCAAAAGTTTTTGGGCCAATGAAATATGGCCTACAAAAGTGAACTTCTTAGTTGTTTCGTGTAAACCTGTCATAGTCATTAATAAAGAAAACCAAATATAGACAAAAAGCAAAAGAAGTAAGAAGGATTCCAGAACATTTATATACATGTGCCATTTCTATTTTTATTTATGCACTTGTATCCAACTTGTAAAAAAGTATAAGAAGCCAAAATAGTTATGTTTGGTTAGGGAACAGGAATTGGTGCACGACTTCAGTTATTTGTATATTTGGGCAGTTCGGCGATCGTAACATGGGTTGGCCGAATCTAGACAAAGATGATTAAAGATAATGGCAAAAACATCATTATATTTCATTAAAATGGAACTTAAGTATAAGGTTTAAATTCATGTTCTTAACATCAATGAAAAGCCCGATAATTTGTCTTTCCAACTATTATTACTAGAAATCTAGATCTATATAAGTATTAACATCTTCTTAAGTCTTAAGCAATTTGGTGTGCTACTTCTCGAGGAATTTGCGATAATGCTCAGCTGGCCGGGGGGTCCTGACCCCGCTCTAGGTCAAAATGTTAAATTAAATTGTGTTATATTCAGATTCAATTGAAACTAAGAAAACTAAACTAAACTAATGTCTAGATCTAGAATCTAGTCTGCAAATTTGCAATGGATCCTGGATAGGCATATACGTATGTACGTAACGAAAATGTCATGAAAGCAAGGTGTCCGGACCTGATACTTACTCTAGTGCCCAACCCCGCTCTACAATTCTGACTGTGTTTTTTTTTACTTTTACCTGTGATGTGGATCTAGGACTAGATCTAGACCTTTAGATTCTAGGAGGAGAAGGAGGCCTTCCACTTCGCCTTCACGCTGTCGGTGTTTTCACTGTTTAATAATACTGTTTGGACTTTCTTTGTCTTTGGGCTTCGATACTAGATCTAGATTCTATATCTTGGCTAAGAGGCTAAGAGTTAGTAGTGGATCTAGTGTAGTGTAGTATACCTGACAATGACACGTTGTTGCACTAAAACACACTCCACCACAAACAAACACTTTATAGGTACATTAGCCAAGATATCTACGCAACTCAATCAAATCACGCAAGCAAGCACCACTCACCGCACCGCAAATGGCAAATGATGAAATGGATGGACCGATATCGATACCATATGCTGAATACTCTCTGGTATCAGAATCGAATCGATTCTTTTTTCCAAAGTATCGATTCATTTTTTTTTCTGGTTAGAAGAAGAACTATGCCTAGTTTCTTTAAGATTTAGATGTATTTCCAGATAGTGTGGGCTTTTAAAAAGGCTACAAGATAATCTTTCAAGTTTGCATCCATTCAGTTCACTCATTCCCTCCTTCACTTTCTTGTTTTGATCTATTTGATTATGGATATCATCTGTTGCTAAACTTACAGCTTACAATATGATTTAATGATAAATGCATTGTGAATGTGTGTTTGTAATGTGCAAGGCCGCTGAGAGGCAAAGTGGGCCTCGAAAGATCCCTCTCAGAGGGGTGGGCGGGGAGAACTACACATTGCACACTCTGCAGTGTGTAGTTCTAGGTGGGGGATCAAATTCTAGACCCCCTGCTCGTTTTTTTCAGACCAAGTTGGTACGTGTGATTATTATGTTTTCGTCATAGAAATACATGTACTCCTAATAATACTGGTTCTCTTGAGCCCTTGGTGTGGGCAGCCGGCGCTTCATTCTCCTCCCGGTTGCCAGCTATCCGTAGATGATGTCTTTTGGATGCGGCCATCCTCCATGTGGTGCACGTGGTCGGGGAGGATGTACATGCTGGGAAGGTGAGCGCGGGACAAGACCTCGGTGTTGGGTATTCTGTTTTGCCACGATATGCCTACGGTGGATGCTTCTCAGGTGGAAGGTATTGAGTCTTCTTTCCTGTCTATCCATGTCTCGCTGCCTTAAAGCAATGTGCCGATGACGCAGGCGTTGTACACTGCAAGCTTGGTCTTCTCTGTCAGCTCGGGGTTTGTCCACACTCTGGTCATTAGGGTGTGCTAGTGTTCTAGCTGCCGTCGAGCTCAGTGTCCAGGAAGAGGCTGTCGGTGATAGTAGTAGAGCCAAGATAGGTGAAATGGCCGACGACGTCGAGTTCATAGTCGTCGATGGTGATGACAGGTGGTGCTGCTGTGTCATGACGATGGTCTTCTTCAGACTGATGGTCAACCCAAATTCGTTGCAAGCCTGGGAGAATCTGTCTGTCAGCGACTGTACTTCCTGATGGGTGTTGGTGGTAACTGCTGCGTCGTCAGCAAACAACAGCACATGTCTCTGATGAGGGTTTTCCGAACCTTGGTCTTAGCTCTGAGGCGGGTGGAATTGAAGAGCCTGCCGTTCGATCTGGTTCGCAGGTAGACTTCTTTTGTTGCTGTGCTAAAGGCATGCTTTAGCAGAACCCAAAGAAGATCCCAAAGAGTGTTGGGGCGAGAACGCAGCCTTGCTTGACGCCGCTGCGTATGTCATGGGCTCTGAGGAACTGCCGTTGAACTGCACTGTCCCCTTCATTTTAGTGTGGAGGGACTCAATCAGACTCTGCAATTTTGGTGGGCACCCAATCTTGAGGAGGATCTTGAACAGACCGTCTCTGATGACGAGGTCAAAGGCCTTCGTCAGGTCGATAAAGGCAACGTACATAGGCATCTGTTGTTCTCTGCACTTCTCCTGGAGTTGTCGGAGGAGACGATAATATCTAGCGTTGATCTTTCAGCACGGAAGCCGCACTGTGACTCGGGGTAGACGTTTTATTTATTTATTTAGCATTATCGTCTTTTATTGAGAGAAAAACAAGCTCAAGACGTTACATCAAACGCGTAAAACACACATGCATACACACAAATATACAGTGGGCTAGAATATAATAAAATTGGGAGAATACGTAATCCAGCTGGTGTTCGGTTGCAAGAGGTCCCCAGAACAGAGTGCGCTGGTGTAGGGTCGTCGATGGCCTATGCTCCTCTCTGAGCCTCTATGGTAAGTAAGTAATAAATATATGAGATGATTGCAATTTTGTAAGACACATACAAATATAGTTTAGAATTAGACATGTCATCACGAATGGTGAAATAGTAAACCATAAACATGATAATCATATGCGGTTTGAGTATGCGGTCATGAGGTTAAAAAAGTAAGTTTTGAATTTGAAGGCTTATTTTGTTCCCTCTAACCCTCAATACAAATATTATGATTTTGGAAACATGGCAGTCAGGTAGGCCTACCATAAAGATACATGTACTCCTAGTCGGGTACTTTTTTTTGGGTATCGGGACAATGTCTGAAATAGCCAAATTGGGCACCAAAATGTAATGTATAGGCCTAGGCCTACTCGATACCATTTTTGAGGAGCGAGTTCATTAATGTCTGAACTTGACCCTTGAACTTATGACCCTTCCTTCTGAAAGAAAACAAACAAAACAGTCGGCCGTGGCCTGCCTGACATTCATCGCTAAGACTAGATCTAAGACTAAACTAAGAAGAGCAAAACGATTACAACAAAGTCATGGTGTGTGCATTTTTAATCCTCAAAAGCATTACAGACTGAGTCACATTACACGATTGCAAAAGTCCTCTGATGAGGCTGCAGTCATAATTTGAAGAAGAAGATGAAGACGCAATGTTTTTATTTTTAGAGGTTGTGTCAACCCCATGTCAGTCATGTAGGCTAATATAATGTAGGATTTTTGTTATTTGATGGGGAGGTCTTCCTTTTTTAATATTCTATCTAGATTCTAGATATGCTAGATCTATGTCCACTCTCAGTCTCAACAAAGTAACAAAATAGGAGGGGTTTTTTTAGTAGTAATGTTGGGGGGTGGGAGTATAATATAACTAAGCTATAGAATCTAGATCTTCTTTTCTATTTCTACTTCTACTTCTAGATCTAGGCCTAATACGAAGTGTCTATTTGCCCCCGGGTCCAAATATAAAAATTTTATATACGGACCCGGATTGGACCGGTGCAGCTCCGATGCGGATGCGCACGCACACTAGGCCCCTTGGCCTCTTAGCCTTTGTTTTTGTGATTCCGCCTAGAACCATCCTTTTTTTGGGGGTTGTCACCATCACTGTGTTGTTGTCATTATCATTGTGTCGTTGTTGGTTATGTGATGTGAAGATGTGATTATCGTTCTTTCCTATCCCTCTGTAATTTCTTTTTTTTCCCCCTTCTTTATCTTTGTAAATACAATTCTGTTACAGCGCAATCAGAAAACGCGCATTTCGGGTACAACGGAATCGTGATACTACTTGGCACAACGCTTAGGCCCAAAAACACATCCCCGGTGGGAAAAAATGCCGGAGATATCGCAGCACAATGAGCTTGTCTTGTACTTGTAGGTGTCGTTTTGATTGAAATCGAAAACTCGTCATACTCAGCTTAGTTGATCAGTATTGCTGCATATGACGAAAAGACAATCTATGCTTGTATTGTTGTGAGCGACCATTTTACGGGTTTTTCAAAAGTCTGAAGATGCCGACGAAATTTC
>JAUELK010048783.1:0-16059 GCA_031471215.1 Gastropteron pacificum | reverse complement strand
CAATGAAGACATTTATGAAGTTCAATGAAGACATTTATGAAGTTCAATGAAGACATTTATGAAGTTCAATGAAGACATTTATGAAGTTCAATGAAGACACTTCTGGTGTCTGACTCTGCAGCTACTGATGAGACCATTGTTCAAGAGTTGAAATTGTTACAATAAAAATTGGGTCAAATTATTTATGTTATATTCAAGCCATTTTGTTGCCCCTTTTTAAAAAAAAATTCATGGTTCAATTGTGATCTACCTTGATGTTTACATTCATGAATCTTGCTTTAGTAGGCCTGTGATTCTTTTGTTATTTCCTGTATTTGTATAGTCGACAAACTTTACTTTAAACAAGTAGCATATTGTGGCAAGTTAGGTCAGCATTGTGTGTAGTTTGTTGATTACCGATAATTTCTCAATCAATTAAATGAAATTCAAGTTTTTACAGGATCACTATAATACAGGGATTTTTTCTCCCCAAATGCAAACAGTTCCTTTCAAATCTTAATCTCTTTTAACACTTGTTTGTAAGTGCTGAAATCCATTTGTTTTGTGTAAATAAAAATCTTTAAAGGTTTCGTTTTGTGCATGAAGGAAGAGAACTTTTTACACAGCATATAATGTCATCAATTGTGTAGATAAGGACTACCTTATATATTGCTTGTAGTTGTAGTTCCTTGAGTATCAAAAGTGTATAGACTGTTGTAATACATTCTAGTAATATATATAATAGAAGGTAAAAAAAAATAAAAAAATTTTAAATTGTTAAGTATAAAGATTAGATTTGCTTATTCCGAGAATGTACATGTAGGTATCCCAAACTGATTTTTGTTTTCAGTACACCCTAAAAGTAATATAGTACACAGAAAAACATTTAAAAACCATGAACAACACACTTTATTTCATCAAATGGCTGAGATATTTAATTTTAAAGTTTATTTGGAGTTTGGGATACCTACCTAAATTGTCTTGGAATTGGGAAGTGATGAGAAAATGATAAGTAATGTGTGTTGTGTGGTGCATTTCTCTGCCCAACATTGAACATATACAGACATTTTTTAAATTATTTTGCTCAACAGTTAATTGTTAATTATTCAATAGAACATTACTATTCATAGGATGTCTTTAGTAAGTGTGCAGGAAAGCTGATGAAGAGAAAGAGATGACACTTTGTATAATATAAGGTATTGATGATTGCAGTAGGTAGGCCTATGTGTGATATGTACATGCATGTATGTAGACTTACTTATCTCGCATGTGCCTAGATCATATCAACTTTGACAGTCTCCATTAAGTGTTTGTCTGTGTTATGTGTCAAGAGTAAATGTTGTAATGTGATTGCCCAGTATTGAAATACATTTTCTTTTCTTTTTTTCCCTTCATCATTTTGTACATGTCTCTATAGTCATACTTATAAAAAAAGGTGTAAAAACAATCCAAATGTGCTTTGTATAAATGACAGATAACTGAAAAAAGACCAAATTAAATTTTGAACAAAAAGAGACGTTTTTCATTTTGCTTTCTTTCTAACTTCTTTTCTCCAACACAAATTCGTGTGAAAGTGAATGTACCCTAAACAGTACAGACAATAGCTATACATGGCCAGACAAGTATTTCCACTGAACAATGTATCTTGTTTAAGGTACTGTATTGTATTGCATTGTACACTGGATTTGTGTACTCTCAGGGAAATTTGCCTTAGTCTTATGAGCTCCACTTTTCGCTGAACTCAGGACGCAGTCGCCACAGAGCAGCGCCTATCAGCAATTATATTTGGGGGGGACGAGGGGGTTATGATAGGGTTTACATTTTTGCCCAGACAGCGACTATTACTGGTCTACTATACATACATTTTCAAGCTGTAGTATTTTCAATATAAAAATATAGCACTTCTCTCTCTATAGAAAGCACAATCAATGCGCAGCATATTATAATTATAATCCCCACAGACCTGCTTCATTCCGAGCCATCTCAACCTCCTGGGAGGCATACCAAGAAACTGACAAGATCTTTCACTGTCTATAGGTGTGTACCCTTCTTACACCTGCCAGTGCACATTGAGAAATGTGTGACAAAGTACTTTTTTTCAAGAGTACACTTAGTGTACACTTATAAAATCCAAACCAAGTCAACACAGCCCTGGATTTGAACCTTGGACCTATGACTTGAGAGGCCAACACACTGACCTTGGCCACCAAATCTCAGATATTGGATTCATAGGACTCTGCAATTTTGAAAGGTGCACACAAACATTGATGAAGGTTTCAGCACAAGAAGACAAACACATAGAGAGATATACGTTACTAACATAACCATTGAGTAACACTTGAAAGTTTCATAGGTTACCACTGGCTGACCGCTAGACCACTTTCCAAAGTTATTGATTGAGTCTTCTTCACAGCCTGTAACTGAGATGACATTGCCCTTTTCCTCCCAGAACCACTATCTATCAATTCATAATTATATCATTATCATTATATTTATAATAAACAAATTTGTTCGTTGGCCACCTTCAGTTTCGGAGGACTATGGTCTTTTATGACCCACTTAGAGGTTTGATGTATTTCTGCACCATTTTCCGTGGCTAAATAAGCCTATGACATATCTGAAATTTTGTGCACAGTATTTGCAGCAAAGATTGGTAACTTTGTCACTTTGATCCGCACAGATTGCAGCACTTGAGATAGAGCCTTTCCTCCTTTCTCTCTTTTCTTGCTGATTGTGATGTCTCTTAATGTCAGTAGTTTTTGTTCCCTTGGATACAGATGCTCTCTATTCATCTCTGTTGTCTGTCTCTCTTTCCCATGTGTTGACGTCAATTTCAGCTGTTCTCATTGGTACATGTATTGTAAAAATAGCCGTATGGGCAAACTCACACAGCGAGTTTGGAACAACTCCAGCCTGACCCTGAACACCAAGCTCCTGGTTTACCTGGCGTGTGTACTGAGACTGAGCACCCTCTTGTACAGCAGCGAGACGTGGACATCGTATGCGAGACATGAGCGTAAACTGAACTCCTTTCACTTGAGGTCTACGCCGTGTCCTTGGAATCCTGTGGCAGGACAACGTCCCCAACACTGATGCCCTCGAGCGTCAAACACAACCAGCATGTTTTCAATCCTTTGTGCCTTGGGAGGCCCAGGCAGAAGACCGCCCAGCCTGGCGACTAAAAGTGGAGAAGGGCACAAAGCATTCAGAGCAGGAGAGACAGAAACACAACACAAAGTTAAGAAACGGGAGCACAGGAAAACAAGACAGCTTGGAAAACAGCAGGCATCCCCTTTTGTTTATCTGGTCTGGTATGGGGACTAACAATACTAACATTCAAGAGTTGGCTTATACAGCCACTCTAGGAGATTGCTAATGCCACCCCAAACTGGGGTTGCTACCCCATCGTCTTGCGTAGACGAAAGGATACTAACTACTACATGTAACTAACTACAGTAAAACAGGCCTCTCATCACGAGGAATGGGGTGGGAACTGTCATCTCCTCATCACAAGTAGTTTGCTGAATAGTCATCAAGCTTATTTGGATGTGTAGGTAGATGTAGAGTTAAGTGTTGGGCTGTATCAGGCAACACATCATTCTTCTACAGTATGTATCATGTGTTTGAGGAAGGGAATGTATTTTATGTGAATTATGGGTTGTAATTGTAAAGTTCCTGTCCATGGGTGTCGTCACAGAGCCCGAGAGCATGATGGCATGGATTTGTGGGCTCAGTGAATGGCGTCATCACTTCACTTCACACTAAACATTGAATGTCCAGTGCAGTTTGAAACAAACCAAGTCATACAGGCTAAATTGAAATGGTCAAGATGCTACTACTACTACTTTCACTATGTCTTGTACTGCTGTATACTGGACTGATAAATGAATGTTGTTTGCATGCAGTGTCTATTCAGGCAGAGTAATCTTATGGAGAGAGAGCATTGTCCTTCTATGGTCCATCCATGTGGAATTCCCTTCCGAGGAACTTTGGGTACCAAACAAGCTTACATGTATTCAAGAAGTTGAAAACATTCTGTTCACAAAGCATTTTGACTAAGAATTATTCCCAATGATGTTATCAGAGGTTTGATGAGAATGTTGTTGGGTTTTTTGTTTTGATTTTATAGTAGTTTTGTGCCGTAAGTTTGATTTGTATGTCATTGTATTTGTAGTAGTACTAGTTGTAATAGTACTATTGTGTGCCTTGAGCCCACACAGTGGGGAAAGTGGGCATTATAAATACACTTATTACTATTAAAATATTATGGTTGACTAGTAGCATATAAAAGTTAGTAGTAGTAGAAACAAAAACAAGACATTAATTTAAAAATCAAGAAGTAAATAATCAGGATGCAAGTACATGTACATGTTTTATTGTGTGCATAGAATCTCCGAAGGCGACAAATCGGTACAATTGAAATACACAACATAGAAGTAAGACATCTGTACACAACCAGACAAGTCAATGTATGTAATCACACATTGGGATGTGAAGAATTAGAAAGCATGATCCTCAAAATAAAAGCAGTAGAAGAAGAACAACAACAATTCAGTAAGTAGCAGGACAGAACAAGAACATAAACAAAGAAGGAAGGAAAGCTTAGTGATAGACAGAAGGAAGAAGAGAATTAAGTACAATATGTTCGAGGAATGTAAGACAAGGTGAATCGAGACTTAATGGAACGATGTCAAACTTCAACAAATCAACAACAAAGTTTCGTATTTTGGAACACATAATACATGTACACTATGAACCTCTATATATGAAAAACTCCACTAAATGCCTGTATGGTTGTTGATAAATTCTGGAGTCTTGCACTCATTGAGGCATTGATACAAGATTGTTGAGAAGCATTCTACCTTTGTTCAGACAATATGCTACAACTACAAACAACAGGTACATTAGCCTCCTGGACATAATAAATTTAAAAATCTGTACTACTACTACTATGTAGTTGTACCATGTACAAATGCAAAGTGACCACTGTGATTATAGTAATAATTTGTTTTTCCCATTCCCTGTGAATTGCACTCTAGATAAGGCCTAATGGACACGGACAAAATGTTTTACATTAATTAAAAGCCTTGGGCATACGAGGAGATGTCATACAAGCATAACAAAATTACTTGAATTAAAATATAAAAAGCTGAATAAATAATAGCATTCTGTACGCGAGACATATTTTTCCAGAAGACAAACATAATTTATGAAGTAAAAAGTGCAAGGCAAAAGAAGTAAACAAATGATTTGATATTACACAACAAGCACAAGGCTACCTTTGAAGAGGCCGCCAAACAGTTCACACAAAACAAGCAGAAGGAGATCGGATGACAATGACAGTCTCAAGATTTTTTAAGAAGCAAGATACTAAATTGACAAAAAGCACTCTAATATTTACTAGTAACTCATGATTAGATTAGAGGTGATATTACTGATAATCACAAAAGATTAGGTTTCATTAACAAGTAAAGGAAAATAAGCTGCCCTTAGAAGCTCTACATTGTTCAGAATGGGATTGATCATTCTCAGTATCAACTGTACACAATTTACAAAAACAAGTAAGTACATGTACATTGTACAAATTAAAAAAAAAAAATATCAGAAGAAGAAAAAAAGATGCATGCATGCACTAACATTTGTAACCAGCCACAACAATGGATGTCAAGCCTTTTAAAAAGGTCAAACAACCGGCTCCGTTTATGGTGTTTGAAATACATGTACATCTTCTTATAGTTATTACTGCAACAATTGGGGGAAAAATACACATGGGCTAAAATGTCTGGAGTATCACAACCATTTTGTTTTGGCTTTTACTTTTTTTTATATCTATAACAAGAACTTCAAATCCTTTCAAACAAAATAAATCAACATTCCGTCTATTTGACCCCCTATGCTCCCCAGGCGCTCAAGAGCAGACTGAGGGATGAGCGCTATATAAGTGATATTTAACATTAATAAAGTAGATAGTGAAGAAAATGTTCCATGAAAATACCCCACATCCCATGGACATTGTGAGAACTGAGATACATTCAGACCAAGCTGAGACAACAACCCTCATCTCGCGTGGTGCAGTATCAGTATTTAAAATTAAACTTCTTATCAACAACCCCAAAAAGGATCTTATTATAATATTAATCTCTCTCCATTACAAAACTGTACACTTGGTCATCACTGTCTCTGTAAAACAGAGCTGGCTGAGGGATGAGCGCTATGTAAGTGTATTACATGTATTATTATTATAAAAGTCTTTTAATTCTGGATGTCCTATATTTAAATAATTCACCAGCATTCACAACCGTCTATAAGCCGCAACACTAAAAGTTTACGCCTGAGCTATGCGGGCAAGTATGAAATAAATGATGCATGCTCTTTATTGCTAGTAATATCATAAGCATCATTGACAATGGTAAAAATGAGATAAACAATTACATTTTTCCGATCTTCTATAGGATGAATATTGGGAGGGCTTAGGCGGGACAGATTCTTAAAATGCTGTAGTAGTGACAGCACCAGTGAAACGTGGACTCATCTATAGGGCCTAGACAAAGATCTGTACAATAATAAGATGTGCCAGTGCAACAGGTCAGATTCCTGTCTCCTGGAAGTTTCTGATGTGCAGAGGCTTTCGCTTTATCTGAAAAACAGAGAGAATGAGACAAAGTTAGAGTTTTGTTTTGAAGAAATAATTCACACTTTAACTTTAAGAGTATACAAAATATTGCTAATGGATACATAACAAAAAGAAAAAGAAGAAGAGAGACCTGAATTATATTGATAATAAATGACTCTTATTACAAAGAACTCATTACAGACACAACAAAGATGGTCAAATGTTACAAAACATACATCTGTATGATGATTATACCCATATTTCATGTCTCAAAATGTATTTTCTTCAAGATCTAAGATTGGACACCTACAGAAAATTCTATACCACTACCACCATTGGTATTGGGAAAAGAAAACTAGCAGTTTTCACTGAATCTGTTGGTATTCTCCTGTTTCAAAGTTTAAAAACCTAGATTTTGTTAACTGAATATGTAGACATACAAGAAGAACAGAAAAACAGTTGGAAGTTGATGTGAAACCTGGACTAAGGAGATTCGTCACACTATTTACACATCTCAAGAGAAGGAAGACCAACAAATCAAAATGTTGATTATTACATTTCCCGTGAAATTTCAGGGGAGGGAAAATGTGAGTGTAACATCAAAGTTGTGTTAAGATTACTGAACTGAAGAAAACATTTTTGATTTGATCATTGATTACATACATGAGAAAACTCTTTCGAACAAAATTGTGTTAAATTAAAATGTCAGTTGACAACCTGAAAACAAGACCAACACATGCAATGGGTGGCTTTCGTGAATGCCTCTTACTCTTACTCTAAAAATGAACAGGATTTCAAAAAGAACTCAATAGAGTATCAGCTCCCCCATAACCACTTCAAAGCCTGGTGGAGAAAAGAAGAAAAGTTGTTAGTATTAGTAGGATCTTTATGAGGTGTTTCATGAACTCTTTGACGAGGGGCAACCTCACCCTCCCAGACTCTCTGTCGAAAATTGTTATTATTAACCTAAGAAACAAATAACAACCTCAAAACACAGACTATACGTAATAGTTAATAATACAATATTGGCAACACAAAACCAATGAAGAAAGACAAGGAACAAATAGTGATAAAATAGCATGCGAAGGAGAGAAAAGGTCAGATATTCACCAAGTGGCTGACGAATCGCCAAAGAGTTCCTACAACCAGAACAATGGCAATGACACCAACTTGAAGAAACTCAACACAACAAGACCATTACAGCTACCTTCAGGTTGACCTCTGTTCAATATAGCTGCCACACTGCACTTGACTCGCATTTCTTCTGTACTGCTCTAAACTATTACACTGCACTTAGCTCGAATTTCTTCTGTACTGCTCTAAACTATTACTGTTGTCTCTTGATACATGTATGTGTACCAGTATAATAAGCACATAGTATATGACATAAGAATGTTTTTTTAATATTATTATTGCTGTAAAATGACAAGAGCTTTTGGATAGGCCAACAAATTGTCTGTCTAATTTCACTCCTCATCATATATTGCTTCCCCACAATAAAGTATAATGTATTACCATTATGCTTAAGCAGTATGTCATCACTGCCCATCTTAGATGCACACAGAGAAAAAACAAAACAAAACAAGACAGCCCAATTATACAAAGCTATGATGATACCGACAGTTTATATAAGTGTACTGGTGTCCAGCATTTTCAGACATTTAATAAAGGGACATTTTTTTTACATTTGAACACAAAACATTTCAAACTGTACATTGTTTCAATGTACCAGAACAAATTTGAATCTTGAAAAATTCAATCTGAAAATGATATTTGTAACATATTAAACATGGATTAATATATTAATAGATAAATGGATTGTCAGGTCATGTTTTCCTTCTTCGCTCTTCATACCTATGCATAGCAGATTGCATGAGCAGATCCATCATTTCACTTATAAAGTTGCACTATAAATATGAAGGTCTCTATTTTAGTCAAGTGCAAATGTGGCACATATTCAACACATCTATATCGAAATCTTCAAATGAGGTAAGTGTTAGCAATATACATCATGTACATACAACTGGCCTGGTGTAAAAACAAACAAACAACAACAGTGTAATATAAAGTAAAGGCCTAAATGATAAATGTTGACACAAAAAATAACATGAAGGTATTACATACAGTAAGGAAATTGATACATAAAGTAAATACTAGAATTATAATCAATTACACATGGCAATGTTCTGTATAGTATAGTATAGCTCATACTCATACAGAAATGACTGTAATGGTGTAGAAAACAAAAAAAACATAATGTTTCAACATTCTCTAGCAGCATAAATGTGTTTTTTCAGTCTAGGCATGCTTCGCCTATTGGATCAATCTTCAACAACATTATGGAACCATTGTGTGGCAGAAAATGTGTCAATGTGTCGGTGTATGACCCCACTTTTTTTTTTTTACCGAAATTCCAAACAGCAAAGTGTAAATAAACATTCTAAGTTCACACACAGTGTGAAAGCCAATTTGTTAAGAGGTCTTTGAGTTCGAGAATTTCATTACCAGTACCACAGTGGTCATAAACTGTTACAGTAATATATCAGTAATACGTCTCTCTGTAATGTTGACTTTTGCCGCCCTTTGTTCCACAAGGGAAAAGGGGCATAAGTCAAGTTAGTAAGTCCATGCTTACTTTTCATCAAGAAAACTTTAGACTATAGCCCAGACTATAGCCTCTTCCCCACTCTAGATTTGGTCTTGTTTGGAGTGGGTGTTACCTTGTTCTTGAACAACAAAAAACGATTCTTCTTAGCCTTTTTTTTGGGTGTGCAATATGTGCTGCTTTCAAAGGGAACAAAATCCTGACATGTCGGATCCAGATGTGTTTCCTTGGATGCAGTCTTTTCAGCTTCATTAATTCTGGGATACAAAGCGCCACATTTTGTATAGGCCTCAGACTTGCCTTGGATAGTTTTTGAGCTTGGCCGATGCTCTGATGGACAGTCTGCTTTCTCCTCTTTTCCAAACCTGTGTCTTTTACTTTTAGGAAGAATGCAAGGCTCTGTGGGAGTGATGACATCTTTCTCAACATGCTGTGGCGGGTTGTACATAACTTTTCTCAAGGGAGGATCCAGATGAATGAAGTCTTCCTTCCACCCCTGATCTAAACTCTTGTAGGTACTGTCTGGTCTGGTCTGGTCCAGTGCTTGTCCCTGTAGGGACAGAGGCTGTGGGATCACTAATTTTACTTCTTGGTGATGTAGCATAGATGGCATTTCCAGAGCAGTGTCAACAGAACTTATCTTCCTGTCTAGAGACCCTCCCGGCCGTAAAGCTTTACTCAATTTACTTTTCAGATTGCCCAAGATCTTCTCTGATGCCTTGGTTTTCAAACCTTTCGTCACTAAAGGCCCATCTTTATCCTTACTACACTCAGATTTGGGAGGTGATTTCTTGACAAGTTTGGGACAGGGTTCTTGGTCATCGCAGTCATCTAAGCTGTCCATAGACATTTCAAGGTGGATTTTCCGCTTCGTTGTTTTCAGTTCTCCAGTACTTCCCGTCTCTGTTTTCCTTCCTGTTGTTATCGTCTTCACCTTTCTCATCTTTTCAACTCCTTTCTTATGTTCAAACATCTGACGTAGCTTGTGGAAGCTTGATTTTGGAGAGGTAGGATTGCCAGACCCACCTGTGTGTGTGTCCGTTACTTGAGAACTCGTAACTGTCCTTCCATTTTGTCCAGTTTCAATCTGCCTTGACCGCAAACTCTCTGTGCTCAAGCTAGCTGGTATTTTCCCCTTGAGCTGTATAAGAGAACTTTGTCTCTTGGGTGTCAACTTAATTCCAGTCTGTCCTGACTCTAAGGTTGTCTGTAAATATCCACATCTTGTTTTATCAGCTTGAGAACTTAGACCCTTACGCCTAGAATCTAAATTCGTCTTGTTCGTCCCAGATCTTACTTTAGCACCATTTGAAATCTGAGAATGTTGTGATAACGGTGTAAGCCTAGGTATTCCCCGCCTTGATTCTATATCTTTCTGGTCTAAGTTTCTAGATCCTGCTTCTGTAACTTTTGTGAATCTATTATTTTGTGACAATGATGTCTTTTGAGTCATTCTCAGTGCAGAGTTGGGGGGCGCTGTACAAACCTGAGAGGACTTCTTGGGCTCTGCGACTTTACTCTTGACCACTTCGGCTGGCGGGGCGATGGTCTCAGGCTTGGCCTTCTTCTTCCCAAAGAAACCTTTGGCCTTCATGAATCGGCTGTGAGACGACTTGCTGGGGGTGAAGCCGATACTGAAGGACACACTGTCTCGTCTCTGAAAGTGGAATGATGGAAAGTACAATATTTCATTATAAATACAATAGAATACAATATACAATACAAAATACAACATTTTATGTTCTGTCTCATAGTGTTCAATGTTGTTGTTTTTTTAATCATCAGGGAAGTAAATGTGTGGCAGAAAAATATCTGAATTTCAGATGTCAATCTAGGGGGGTCTGGTGGCATGCACACAGAGGAATAAATGCAGGACCGAAATTGTTGAGAGGTGGTTTTAACTCAAATCTGGGTAACATATGGCTTATACCAGTACACATTTAGAAGGATGATTCCAATTGTTGTTTTTTTCGTGGATCAATTTTGTTGTTTTTTATATTAAGAAGGACATTAACTTTCCATTTGGTCTATTTCATATTAAAACTTCTCACATATTTCAATGTATACCGCAATATGAAAGACAAGCCCAAGGGAAGCGAAAAATCGTGCGTCCCTAATAAACTTGGCTTCACCGAAGAAACAAGCAAGGGCTGTCGGGACAATTTAGGCTTAACTACAGAGAAGATCAGCTGGAACTGAGTTCGCTGGAGTGTACCCCACACTCTGTATTCCAGTGGAGTGGGCGGTTTATAAATAAACTTCATTATTTGTATTATTAGATGCCTTGTTGCAGTACTTTGTTACACAATGAATCTAATAAGTAAGTCAGTCTCTTCCCAGCTAATCCACTCACCGGGTCTATCGAAGGTGAAGGCCTCCCTCTGTGAGCTGCGACACGAGGTGACCTGCGTGGTGTGTGCTTGGGGGAGGGGCGGCCACGCGGGTGGGGTGAACCAGCCTTGTGGCCACGCAGCCGAGTTCCTGCAGAGAGGATGAAGTAGAGAACAAAAATGTGATGCTGTAAAAAAAGGTGTTTTTTTTGGACACTTTTCACCTTAAAAAATGGCGTCTCTTGCAGAGACCTTAAACATTCACTGCAATACAATCAAATATAAAAGGACAAATGGCCATCCCTGTATATGGGCATCATTGTACATGTATATGTGCATCCCTGTATATAATATGCTGTGAGAATTCTTACCTGGATTGGACACCTGTCCAGGTGTAAATCTGCCTGACACTCGTCTCGGTTCTTTGCATGGGGTGGGGGGACCAGGGCGGCGGTAGGATGGGCCACCAGTCTTAGCCTGTAAGCATGAGAAGAAAATCAATCATCAAAAGATTGTTCAATCATAATAGAATAATAATAAAGAACATTTTTTCCCTGATGCCTTAAGTAAAACCATAAAACACGTGCATTACAGACAACTTTAAAAAAAGAAGTTTTCCCCAGATATGTTATGTAGATGTTTGTGATGGTGAATGAGAGGTGATTGTGTGTGACTGAGATGTGCAAGTTCTTTAAATACAATGTAAAGCGCTTTGGGCCCACCTTGTGGGGATAAATTATAAATAAAGCGCTATATAAATTATGTTATCATTATCATGCAACAAGCAAAATCATAAATCGCATGCTTTACAAAAAATTTTTTCAAATGATCCTCAAAATATGTGTAAAACATAGAATGTTTAATGAATCTCAAGCCATCATTCATTTAATTTCCCTTATTGTTTAGTGATATATTTTGTGCATGAAAAAGCAAAAAAATTACAAAAGAAGCTCTCTAAAAGACAAATAGTTTGTCATTTTGTTTCACATTCAATAATTGTTCATGTGTTCGTGAAAAATTGCTTCATCATTTAAAAAAAAATAAAAAGTCAAATCATTATGTGAATAGAAAAATGTACATGTATCATAATTTTGTGTTTAAATAAAAAAGATGAGTCACCAATTCATTATGTAAGGAAAAAACGCACGAAAAACAGACATAAGGCATCATTATGCAAATCATAGAAAAATCACCTGTTCACAAGAACTCGCTTAAATCTTGATTTGAAATTGTGCAAAAGAAGTTTCAAAATGTTTTAACATTCATGTTTGAATGATCGTAAAAAGAATTTTGCATGATCAATACAATTGTATAACTATTAGTTGGCAGCAAATGGACTCTTGAAAAAGCAGAGAAGTTATGCTTTGTAAAACATGACAACTGGAAAGCTTTTTACGCTGTACCATGTATAAAGATATCTTCATTCCATTGTAATAATAATGTTAAATCTTTTCAAAAATCTTCTCTGCTCCCATATGTCACAAAACTAGAGCCAAGTCAAATTTGAGAAAATCTGATACATGTAGTCTGGGCTACTTGATACACAACAAAAAAGTGATGGACAAAGAAAGAAAGAGGAAACAACTACATGTGAACTAATCCTTCTAAATCTAATAATAGAAAAGAAAGTGAAGTGGTTTCAATGTCTAGTTTATTTGGGTAGACTGTGACAGGAAAATGGAGAGATGAAATATTGTTATTGTATGATGAGAATTGGTTGTTAAAAGAAATGTACTGGGAGGAAAAAAAAATACCAAACAAGAGAATCAATCAATTCTTGAAAGTTGAAAAAAAATGTTAAGGAATAACAGAGGTCTCACATAAAAATTGAACTGATTGGGGTTTAAGAAAAAGAAGGGGAAGAGGACACAGTTAATGTATCTGGTATGTTATATGTCACAAGAAATGTAATAAATTATTACATTTGTAGATCAGATTGTGATATGGTTTGAAGTTCTAGCTTATTTGGGTGAAAAGGGAAACTCAAGAGAACGGATAGAACTCATTAGTTTGTAAAGAAAAGACAGCCACATGGATTGACTACAAAATTGAACTAGGACATTTTCTTTTCCAAATAGGCTTAAATCATTTCAATACATACAATTGTACATTGTATCAAATCTGATACTGATTTGAATACATTGCTTAAATGGAAAATGAAAATTTGATTGGTTCTTAAATAAAGAAAAGCCCTATATTCATATGGTCTTGCTCAGAAGAAGGTATAAAAAGATCATCATCATAAGATGACAAATTGCGTTGGAATGTCGGAGAAAAAGGAGTTCATACCTAAAGAACTCTAAAACCTGACACTAAATAAACCATTACCCCCAGATGAAAAAAATGAGAACTGTTTGAAGATTTCAAGGAGAGACAAAGCTTTGCTACAATTCCAAGTAAAAAATAGCAAGCATATCCACATGAAAAAAACCCCCAAACAAACAGTACAAAGTCAGATAACCGGCCCATAATACAGTGTATACATACTACTATACTGCTAATGTCAACAGCTGGGCTGTACCTAATGTGTAGTTTGAGTTGATTCTACAGAGTGATAGACATGATTCTAGAGATTCTGATAATCAGTTAAAAATATTCCTTTCTTTACTTTTACTAACCATCATCTTTTTTTCTGAGAATTCTTTTGTGCATCTGCACATCCTCTACACAGCGAGGAAGACTTTACCTTTACAACACATCAATTTCCCCATTACTGTATAGGCTACTACACCTAACTATAACACACTACACAGAGAGGTTAGAAATCTAGGTCATCTAGATCACAGTATATTCCATACATCAGATTAGTTTCACATTGAGTGTAAACTACACACTACACAGAGGTTAGAAATCTAGGTCATCTAGCACACATGTCTGCAGCCTCACAAAAGAAGGATGAATATCACTGAGCAATGAGATCACAAACACGCTGCTCATTCATCACATCGGCCCTTTATTCCAAATGGAATCAAGAGGCACATGTCAAGTCATTCATCCATGGGTGTTACCAACTGAAACTCCCCAATACTGAAATCAAATTTTATGTGATCCCCAAAGTTGGCCAATACTGAAAACAACTGCAGGCGGAACCCAATTGAGTGCCACAATGGTTGGCGCGTTAACAAAAATTGGTCCCCTACATGGCATTTCAGACCATAATTTGAACACAAATTCTGTACTTTGTCACTGTCACACTGAGTGAATACGGAAACATTTTTGCTGTAGACTCGCGAATACGGAAATCCGTCGTCATGGTACGGAACGATAACACCCATGCATTCATCATTATTCCACGACACAGAAAAGTACAGAAAGAAGCCACTAAGCACAACATTGAGCAGGCTATAGGGAGGGGGAAAGACAAACCAGTACCAGGGGGAGATAAACAAGAGATGTTTGGGGCGTTTTCGCTTGGAGTTTTCTCTGTAGATGAACAGGAGGTCAAATAGATTTACTTTTATTGCATTGACTGATGTTGTGTGAATGAGTGACGGACAGTGTCATTGTAAAGCGCTCAGAGCCGACTGAGGGATGAGCGCTATACAAGTGATCTTTATTGTTATTGTTCACAGTGCGAAAGACATCAATTTGACAATTCAGCTTCAAAGATGATAAAAGACATCAGTTTGTGTGTGGAACTAATCAAAAGAAGACCATAACAAAATGATCACTATAATAATATGAATTATGGCTTAGAGTAAAAGGGAGTAGAAGGAAGGGAGCTGTATTGAACATTAATCAGAGTTCTCAACAAAAAACTTCAGGGTTAGTCATTGGAACAAGGTTGTTTATTGTCTGTGATGAAATGTCTTTGCGGCTACTTTAATGCAACTATTTAAGAAAAAAAAGAAGAACAAAAATGTCTTCCATAAAAAAAACATTAAATAATATTTTTAATCACTGGTAAGTAAACTGTTTAATGAAATGTTGATGCAGTTCAATAGGCCAGAGTGCCAAAATATTGCAAATTTACACAGGGCGATAAACTAAAAACAAAATTATACAATTAGTCTAACAGTAACATAAAGAGCACTACAAACGTCACTGCAAATTAAAACAAAGATACTGTAAGAAAATTTTTTGTAGCAACAAAAAACTTTTTTTAAGATCAAATACGACATCACAAATAATAAAAAAGTATTAGGAAAATATGTTGTTGTTTTTTTTTTTACGGTTAGAGCGTTTTTATCCGGTGGTGCTAAACAAAACATAATTAGTTGTAACAGAACAACATTACCAAAATGTGCATTGATTAAACTTGAAAAGGAACTTTTCAAAAGAGCATTCGAATGCTTAACTTTTTAGATATTTGGGACATGTAGTATAATGTGTATATAGCCCAGGCCCAGTTTGTGTGGAACAGTACTGTAGTTGTGTGTGCATTATTTCTGTCTGTAGATGTCGCAGCGCCTTAGAGCATGAAAGAATGGATTTGTGCGTTATACAAATGACTTTCTTCTTCTTCTTCTTCAGTGATCCAACGACATATGGGCCTTCGCCCTTCTGTCCAATGCCATGTAGTGAAAACTGCA
>JAUELK010048672.1:5000-13115 GCA_031471215.1 Gastropteron pacificum | reverse complement strand
AGAGAGAGAGAGAGAGAGAGAAACACAATATGAATGGTACGATAAACAACAAGAAAGATCAAAGTAACAAATACAAATTCAACTTTATTGAAATCTTACATGTCAATGATTGTTGCAAAAGTGTTGCATAAGGGGACTGCCACAGTTTAACATGAGCATAATGAAACATGTTAGTAAGCAAACAATTCAAAGGATTAGATAGAAATAAATAGAAAACGTTATAAGATACGTTTCAATTATTATGTATGCTTGTTGTTTCATAATCACAAGAAAAGGCTGCCAATTCGAGCGGCTAAGAAGACACCAGTTGCAATCATCCCAAGGTATGGACTTCTGTTTACTGCAATCTGGATCACATGTTTCTGAGGACACAGAATGGAATTCATTCAAACCGCATTTCCTCTCGCTATACAATAAGATCAATGCATTTTTACAAAATCTATAAATATAAGAAGCAAGCTTTGAGCTTCAAAGCAGATCTACCCCGTTGATGCTGCACCAAAATTGATGCGGTCTTCAGCAAAGTTGGCTCTTATTTTAAGAATACGTAACCATCGATTGACAATGTGTAAACAATCGAACTGTGTGTATGACAAGGTGACATCGTCTGAATTCTCTATTCCAAAAATATATGTTTTTGATTGATAGATTAAGTAAGAGAGGATGTGGGTCTTATTCCTCACAGATTGAGCGTTCAAGAGCATGACATCAAAAGTATGTCGTTGTATCTTTATTTTTACAAGATTGTTTGGTGTGAAAGGTCTGTGGATGAGTGGTATGACGCTAAGAGGTTGGCATGCATGTAGAAATGATTGCGATTCTTCTTTGTTTTCGCCTGCCATATCTCCTTCCTCTTTTACGTCGAGATTTTACTGTTGGGGGTCTATCTCTGCTTAAGCCTAGATCACAGAGGTATGAGAGTAGACTAGCAGAGAGCACACGAGTTTTTTTGGTCTGGTCTATTTGCAGCCGTTGCTCTTTTGAGTACTGAAAGGCTGGTGTGTACTCTGTTGGTTTTCTGGTGTTAGGCCGGCTATAAGCAGAAACATTGCAAATAACTTGAAACTTTACTACCAAAATTCCTTGAAATGTAATAATGATACACAGAATGGAATACATGAACACTGTGCAGAAACTGGACGCACATATCCGAGGAATAACCGAACAAGGCATTAGAAACAAGAAAAACACAGGAACTGGTGGAAACTGCAGCCTGTCAGGCGCTAAACACATCTAGCACTCCATATAACATTAATAAAAACACGCAAAAAAACCAACAAGGACAGAGAAGCTCCACTCACCCATCCACCACTAGCCACGACCCGAGGGCCTACAGCTCCAATCATGAATTTCTTGCAGGTGTCCAGTACCTCCCAGAAATCCCCAAAGCCACCTTCCAGCAGTCGCATAGCTAGGTCGAAGCAGAAATAGAAGAGGACCACAATGCCCTCCTCGAGGTGATGCGTATCCTTCACCATGGCAACCATCATGGCCGCTAGCTCATCGCCAGAAATATCCGGGCTCACCTGATTGTAAAAAAGGACACACCCATTAATAAAAATCAACAAGAACAAAAAGGCAAGAAAAGATAAAAACAAAACAACGAAACAAACAACAACAAAAAAGAACGCACGCATACACACACACACACACACACACACAAACACACACATACACACACACACACATACACACACACATACACACACACACACACACACACAGAAACACAACAACCCACAAGTAATTATATTATTATGCGATTCTACTACTCTCAATGAGGAACCGTTGCTTAGATGGCTCTTAATTGATAGAAAATAACTAGACTGGAATAGAATCAAGTTCTTGAATACATGCAATTTAATACTATCTATACTAGTCTGATGTTTCCATATATTATTCATTGTTCATGATATATGTAAAACGCCAAGCTTGGTCAAGAAAATCTTTAACTACAATTGTATAATGAATCAAGGATAGCAACAAGACACACAAGACCACATACGGACATCGCAGTCTCTTTGACAGCTTTTCTTTCCTCTGTGTTGGCGAAATCTGAAGCCAGTTGACACAGACGGGAGGCGGTTTCATTCAGCTCTGACATCTTTGTTTGCTTTGGACTTCTGTTGATTCAAAAATGAATTGTGACAATATGGCGCTTTACCCCGCTCTACAGAAAGCTCAATATGATTTACAAGCCATTGGGCCATTTCATTCCATAGTCTCAACCCTCTGGGTAGTTCTGTCTGATCAGCGCCCACAACAACATACTGACAATATCGTTTACTGTCTATAGTCGTGTACCTTTTTCACATTTGGATGGGTGACGAGAAAGTGGTGACATTGTATTTTTTCCTAGAGAATACCTCCGTTGTTGGATGAAAACATTACGCCAAACAAATAGTCTTACTACACTTACGGGATTCGAACCCTCGACCATTGACTCGAGAGGTCAACACATTGACTACTTGGCCACTGGACCATAATCATAGTCAAGTTGTGCAGGTATCGTTCCCATTGATATTGGAGAAACACATTGCTAGTGGTAAGCTTGGTTGATTCAACGAAGTAGATTATCTCAATTTGTGTAGACTTATTAATTAGCAGGTCAAATCACAGAACAACCATGCATTAAGATGTCATGATCTCATGCAACATTCACGAGGCTGCTTCGATATATTTTCAAGGAAAAGAATAGAATAAAAACAAACCTAGTCATCATGACAGCTTCATATTTATATAAATCGCTTAGCGTTCTTTGTTTGTTCATATTAATTTAATGGTTATATAGAACGTTCAATACTGACATATGTATCTTTACACGCTGTGTCTTTTTAAAGATACACGTACACGATTTGCATTCTTTTCACCTGTAGAAATAACCTCATGGAGACTCATGACTAGAAATGTGTCAGGTATGAATATGAACATGTAATCAACTGTTGTAACATCACCTGGGAGGTAGGCCTCCTTTCAAGCTTAGACCAGACGATGTCAAATCCGTCATTCGGCTGCTGACGAAATAGTCGAAGAGTTGTTCACCTTCAACTTTGACCAGAGCCAACTCTGGTGCCCCATTGTCAACATTGGTCTCCATCAACCTGGAAGGAGAAGTAATTGATATGACACGATTTCATTTTGTCATGTCTAGCTCACCCTAGCCTCGTGTTGAAAGGGTACCCAACAATAGACAGTGACTTGTCACGACGTTGGTGTGGGTGCCAACTAGACTAGACAGAACCATGAGTTATACACTAGGCCTATGCTTCCCAGGTTGAAAGTGCTTTAGACTTTGAAATGGCGAAGTTACGTCTGTAGAGCGTCATTGTGAATGCTCTTATAAAAATACTGAAATGGTACTATTGTTTTCTTCTTCTTCATTTAACACAATAGTTTAATACATCTTGGTATCGGCTGAACGCTTTAAATACTGTGCTAACACACATCGGCATTACTAATATCACTTCATGTACTACTACAGTGTTGTCACAAAAATGAAAGTCGATTAATTTTCTCTTATTTATTTGTATGTATACCTGTTCTTAAGGATTGTCAGGCTAATTGTTAAGTAACTGTATGGTCGCGGTCACAGAAAAATGGATCTTTGAAAATGTCCCCTTTCTAGACGTCTAGTACACTAGGAAAACGTATTACATACCTGCTTGATGCCAGTAGTCTCGACATTTTTGAGAAAATAGAGTTCCAATATTATGACAGTGTTTCCTTCAGAGTCTAGAGCAAGAATGAACGGCTCCTGTTGAACACACAACTACACAGACTAAACAAGACTTCCCAGAGAGCAGTCAGACGCATTTAGAATGACTGCTCACTTCAAACTTAGCCATTCTTTAAAAGGAGAATATTGACCAGAAGTCAGTATGATATCTGTATAGCCCATAGATTGACACACCTATTCCTAGATCCAGTATGACGTCACACTTGACACATCTGGCCGACGCGTTGGTGTGGTCTAAAATGATGTCTATACTATTTGTCTGTTAATTCAATTTCCTCTAAATCATCTAATTATGTTCTTTTATATGTCCTCACATTATTCATGCACTTGCTTTCTTCTCTTTCTCTCTAATCTACTCCATCCACTGCAAGGTCGCAAATCAAGGGGTACTATTCCAAAAATATACATACCAAAATAGAAACCACGAGGCCACATCGTTGCAACACAAAACACATTGCGACAAGGGCGTGTTTATATGTACAAAAACATAGTTAATATCACATCGGCGTCTGAATCCACCAGGGCCACGAAAGCGTTTTCTTATCCACCACTCTGTACTCTGTAACGACTTTTTCACCTCTCTTGGGTCTAATATGGGTACCCGACTGTAGACAGTGAAATATTTTGCCGATCAGGCAGCACTACCAGTATGCCTCCCAGAAGGTTGAGACGGCTTTGGAATGAAACATGTCTGTCGGGGTAATAATAATATGCTTTAAAGCGCTTTGAGCTCAAAGAGAAAAGGCGTTATAGAAATCGGCTATTATTATAGTGTGCATTGAGCATAGGTTTTACATCCGGAAATGCGCACAAGAAATGTCACAAATTATTTCATATGTCGAAGCTATAAAACAGCCGAGCTACAACGAAAACCGTCGATGGTTTTCCGCGTTCGGGTTCGCGCCCTGTTTGAGCGGAGAAACTGCTCAATAGACACGTACGAAAAACCGCATTCGGGTTTGCGGTCGCGTTCGCGTGCTGTATAAACCGGCCCTAACGGAGACAAACTTTGATATAGGGCCCACCTCTTGTGTCGATAGTGGTGTGAAACTCACTTTAAAATGTGTCTCGCCATGGTGAGAGAAAATAAAGTGTAGGAATTCTATAGGGGGAGCGTACAAACAAGACGCATCATCAAATTACTTTGGCAGCTTACTTTGTCACAGTCATGATTCGATCCCCGTGACTCGACGGCGTTCAGTCTTTGTAATTCAAATGTTGAATAGAACCTGTGGTTCCCTGGATTGTAATGAAAATCGTGTGGAAAGCCTTCGTTTTAAACAGAACGAATCGTTGAATACATGAAATACAGCAATCAAGCTAGACGGAGTGGTATTGTGGCGCTTGGTCGTCCCTTTGTCAATGTTAAGAACTGACGTTGGGTTTTACACCTCTGGTGACACAATTAGATCATAGAAGAAGGGGGACCTACGTTTCAACACTCGTCTCCGATAGGACAGAGATGGACAGTCATATACACTGCCCACAAGACCCATGCTTAGAATGTTCACAGAGGGATTCGAACCTGCGTGAAAAAGTGGCCAATTTGAGGGCCCGCCAGTCCCAGGTTGCAGAGCTAGGCTGCCATGGCTCTGAAGGTCTATTGGACCATTTGAAGAGCGAATAGCCTGATAGCAAACAACAAACAAGCAACATAAATTGACCCAGATGGAGTTGCTTGCTTGGGGTGTAAAAACGCAACATGACTCCTCCCATGAAGTGTGCCAACCAGCACGAATACCGACAACACTGTATCGGTACCGTAGGACTGGCATCGGAGAGAGAGGGCTCTCCTAGCTAGGTATACGGTCACAGGAATGTCAGCATAGAATCGATCTTCCTCACTGCTCTTCAGAAGAAAATACCACACTTTAGACAATTCCACGGCTAGCCTAGAGGCGTTATTCACAAAAGCACCGACGAAACACGCACTCAGGAAAGGGGGCAAACAGTATTCTTAACCGGCGTAGAGATCTATACAGCGTGTGACAGTGATTGCTTGTTCTCCCTTTTCAATGGCTCTTCGTCACAGCTCGGAGCGCCTTCTCACGGATACACTTCTTTTTCATTGCCAAAATGCTCCATAAGTCACGTCCCGTGATTCTTTAAGCACTGCCAATTGCGGAGTTATGGTCTCGGGCCCACTGGGCTCTCTTTGTGCTCTCTGGCGTTTTTATGGAGTCCTTGGCAAACGGAAATTGGATTGAAATAATATGGAGTGAATGTATGTTCTGAGGTTTCTTTGAGGTAAGGTAAGTTTGTTTGATTACTCTAGCAACAATTATCAATGACTTGGTAATTTGTATTCATATAAAACATTTCCCAACGTCTTCTAATATTTGATTACAAGAAATGGACAGACAATTAGGCCTATAAATTGATAATTGTGCTTGTTTAAAAAACAAAAACAGTCTCTCTTTACTCACTCCTTTTAAACGAACTGTAGTGATCTATGATCTAACTTACAATGATTAAGTTGATGCAATGTGATTATTGTGTGCTTTCTTATTGAATCTATCTTCCCTTGATATTGGACTTCTTGCACTGGGGATCATTGTGACACTGTTTTAGTTTGTGTTGTCAATTTGTTCTTTTAACTCTTTATGATTGATCGTGTGTATCCTGTTATGGTAAAGTGTACTGGGATTGTGCCTGTGTATTTTATTTTATTGTAAAGCGCCTAGAGCTTTTTGGATAGGCGCTATAGAAATAAACGTTGTTGCTATTTATTATCATCACACTACGCTACGGTGTGATAATCTGTGACACTATTCGCGGCCCGGGTTAACGCGTTTGGTCTCCAAGCGGGCGACCCGGGTTCGAATCCCTCTGAAGGTTTCTAGACTGGGACCGTGTTAAGCAGTTGGTCACCGCTCGGCCCGGTGAAGGGTGTGAAGGGATAGGGGAGTTCTTCGTCAATTCATATAATGAACTTTCTCCTCTTCATTCTGTTGTGTTTGCAGGCGAATTGCGAACACTTTCATTGTTGGCCACCTTCAGTCTCGGAAGACTATGGTCTTTTGTGCCCCGCTTTGAGGTTCGATGCATTTCTGCACCATTTTCCGTGGCTAAATAAGTCTATTGCACAGTATTTGCAGCAAATGTTGGTGAATTTGTCACTTTGGAGACTGGGTCACATTGCGCGATTGCAAAAGTCCTCTATTATGAGGCTGCAGTCATTAATGGAAGAAGAAGAAGACTTTGATCCGCAGAGATTGCAGCACCTGAGATAGTGCCTACCTTGCTCCGTTCTCTCTTTTATTGCTGACTGTGATGTCTCTTAATGTCAGCAGTAGTTGTTGTTCTCTTCGATACAAAGCCTCTCCTTTGATCTCTGTTGTCTGCCTCTATTTTCAGTCAATTTCAGCTGTTCTAATGGCACTTTTGCACACGTTTGCTTTCAAACTACACTCAATAATTGCATTAAGAAAACAAAGAGATGACAATGAACTGATCTGTATCTCTGATACAACAGAGTTGTTTTCTTAAAACACATTCAGTTTCTTTGTTCTGTACCTTGAATGCTTCTGTCCATTATTTCGTTTTATTTTTTTTCATTGTGAAAATGATTGGAGTGGAATCGATACGAGTCTACTAAACCACCCGCTTCGGGTGATACGAACGAATGAACATTGATACCTTGATACTTAATCTACAGGATACAGGCTATGCTGCCTGTAACTCCCGCTGGCGTTTTCTTAAAATAACCCAATGCGTAGAACAAGCAAAAGCGCGAAAAGTTGCCGATGTTCTATATGTGTGGGTTAAATTGCTGGGCTTTTCCCTAGTAATACTAGTGGAAAACTTTGTGAAAGCTGTTCTATTTAAATTGCAATCATTGGGGTATCAGTAAAATGATGTAAAAACTGGTGGCACAATCTCAGTCAATGGTGGTGATCAAGTCTTGTACCACTACATAGATTGACACCAGATGGACTAGTCCAAAGATATTGAGACTGTACAGAACCTTTGCAGTGAAAAGGGGCTGAATATTGAGAAACTCCTGAGGCTGGGATGCTGAAGTAGACTGACACAATGTCGTAGTTTTCAGGTCTTGAGATAGATTGATAAAGAGTTAATTCAGTAATGAAGGCCATTGGCCCATTTTCAATGTGACAATAATGATCTTTTAATACAATGATAATAGATTAAAGAGTAGCGTGGTCTATATACCTGTGCCTTGTCATGACCATAATAATAATTAACATTCTAATAAGTCACATTCATTCTACTCAATTATTTAGTCATTCGAATTGTAATGACTTTAGTAACGTACTGGCGTGTCCAGGGGTGAAAAAGGAAACTATATGACGGCACCCCTATGGACATCTCCTGCAAATACGATCTTCCCCACTTCTGTGTATCAGTATTATGAGTGC
>JAUELK010048672.1:0-2500 GCA_031471215.1 Gastropteron pacificum | reverse complement strand
CCTGATGAAGTGTCACTAAGCAGGACGTGAGTTGTATCATGGACATAACCTATTTTCTCTTTCTCCTTCTCTTCCCCATTAGAAAATGCTTCAGAGAAGAAGACAAGCCATTAGCTCTCGCGGTCGTCTTGTATCCAGTACCTTTGGAGGACTCAGGGAATCAGACGTGAAGACATTGCAAGACAGAGCCCGTTCCCCGAACCTTCTCCTACCTGAAAGAACTTTATGACACTATGATTTCTCACCTTTCCCAGGTGCAAAGGGGTACTCGACTATAGACAGTGAAGTATATTGTCAGAACGTTGGTATGGGCGCCGACCAGGCAGCACTACAAGCATGCCCCCCGGGAGGTTGAGTGAGACGACTTTGGATTGAGACAGGTCTGTGGGGGTAACAACGTACTGCAAAGCGCTTTGAGATTGCTGTAGAGCGAGGAAAAGCGCTGTATAAATCGATTATTTTGTATCATTACTATTATTATCAATATTCCCCGAAGTCAATTTGTTGTATTGTTTTGTATTTGACCTTAAAACAGAAAGGTCCCTGGTTCGAATCTATGGCTGAGTTAATATATTGATTTTAAATCTTGTATATCTCATCCAAACAGCAGCCTGATGTATTTATGGGATAAGCACATGTGCGTTACTTCCTTGTCCCACAAAGAACGCGTTACCCAAGTATTTCAATACACAAGAAAGTTAGTGCGGCATCTTGTGTAGCATCTATTTTAGCAAGCTTAATGAAGTTCAATGACAGTGATTTGGAGATTCTTTCCATACATACTGTACGTGCTTCTAACTCCAGGAGAACGTAGAAGGTGGTGGCCTATTTATCAAAGACTTCTAAAGCCCTGTGGAGGCATATACAGCACGCAAACCAAACCCGTACAGGAGTATGCTCTAGTAATTTCCAAATGACTATTTGTGTGCCCCAACTAACTCCACTAGCATCATTATGACACGATATAACTAATTCTCCTCTTTCAATCGTCAAGGGAAACAACCACGATAAACAACTGACCTGCCACTCGACAAGGCGAGCTTGCCTCCCCTTCCATTTTTCTCTGATGGCCAGAAACACAAGGCCTAATGACTAGTTCATACTATTGCATGAACAAATATTACTAAATAAAAAGTGACTAGAGCGTAATACTGGACGAAAAGCTGCGTTCGGGTTCATATTGTTTATAAACACTTCCTAAAGCATATAAAAATGTTGTCTGCGTTCAGGGGACGTGATGGCTCATTAGTCATGTGACGAGGTAACGTTCAATCAAACCAACTTTACATTTTTTTTTTTTTTTTAATGTACGTGGAACGTTGTGTTCAGTAGACCGTATGATTGGTGCTATGGCTGAGAGTGCTATTTTTTTTTTAACTACTGTTAATGATTGATTAAAAAATTATCTTTTTTTAAATTGTTTGATTCATATCAGGTAGGCCTGTCTGTTGTAGTAACTGTTGTGTGTTTGTACGTGTGTGTTGGCGTGTCAGGTAAACCTGCAACAGTAAGTGATGACAGTGACAGCCAACTTGAAATTGTCAGTACATTGACTGAAGACTATATTCTATTATAATAGCCGATTTATACAGCGCTTTTTGTTTCTCTTTGAGCTCTACAGCAAAGTATTACCCCAATAGGCAAAGCCATCTCAACCTCCTAGTATACTGGTAGTGTTGCCTGATCGGCACGTAGTGCTGCCGGCGCATATACCAACATCCTGAAAATATCTTTCATCCTTCACTGTCTGTAATCGGGTGCCCATTTTAAACCTGGGTGAGGTGAGAAAGTCGTGACAAAGTACCTTTTTCCTGTGGCTGTTGATAAGAAAATACTCTCAAATCCAAACCGAGTCGGCACGGCCGGGGATTTGACTCGTAAAGCCAAACCTCTGACCACTTCACCACCAGATCTCGACTACGCAACCACTACTCTTTATTGCCAATTAAATTATGTATTGCTACAAAGTCATCTACTATCATATTGCCTTCCAACTATTGTGTTGAGTCGGTGCGCACTATCCTTTGAAGAATGTCTTTAATAAAAATCATCATTTACTGTATAAATGATCCAAGTTTTTGGTGTGGGTTATTTTGCCCTCATTTTAATGTCGTCGTTGTTGTTGTTGCCGTAGTTGTTAATAGCATCATCTGTACTGTTGTACGTGTTGTCATGATGATGATGATGATAATGATGATGATGATGATTATTATTATTATTATTGTTATTATTATTATTATTATTATTATTATTATTATGGCGAAGAAGAGTCCATCGACAGTGGTTTGAGTGCTACATATATACATGTTAGGACTTTGGCACTGCTTCAGGCAATCGTTTGGAGCCTCGCCAACACATGTCTAAGGAAAGCTCACAATTGTGCCACATTCCAAGTCTAGATCTAAATACACCGCAGTACAATCTCGTCTTAACAGGTCATTGTCAAAATACACTGAGCATATTTCTCTTTTCTACTAAGCCCCCCCCCCTCTCACTCTCT
>JAUELK010048561.1:0-13115 GCA_031471215.1 Gastropteron pacificum | reverse complement strand
AAACAAATACACTGACCTCTTGGCCATCAGTTCACAGAGTCCCTATACTATTAGCACAATCCAACCAACAAACCAACCAACCAACTAACCAGCCAACCATCCAAACAACCAGCCAACCAACCAACCAACCAGCCAACCATCCAACTAACCAGCCAACCAACCAACCAACCAACTAACCAACAATCCAACCAACTAGCCAACTAAAGTGCAACACTGAGACAGTTTTGTTGATGTTTGTGATTTATTCAAATTTTAGTGACAACAAATCATTTCACATTCTGAAAATACCAGTAAAACCATGACAGGAAATTCATCATGCCACGTTGCAGTATATGGACAGGGTACATGGAGCATATGACTTGATCCCTTTTGATTCAGTTTGACATAACATATAGCAGGACACATTGGTATTCCCTCGAAAACTTATTTACATTCTGTTTCCATTCCAAAGGAAGGGCGATGAGAAAAATATATAAAAGGAAGAGAGAGAGAGAAGTAAAGCTCTTTTCTGAAGTGGGGAAAACGCCAGCATAATATAGGTGGGAAAGTTGGCATAATAGACATTTATAGACAATACAGTTTTATCTTTTCTTATCTTTTCCGATTTTATTTGTCTGTTCTAGTCATGATAATACATCTTTCATACACTTCACTTGATTTGTCTTTTATGTCTTCTTCAACGCTATCTTGTTATTTCAGTAATAAATCTTATCAAAAGCATAGTAGAGTAATTTCATACACACAAGACCACTAAATGTAGGCCTATCTGTATTTTTCTATCAAAGATTTTTGTATCATTTTCTGACACTACATTTTGATTTTCATTTCCTGTCTAATCCTTGCTACATGCAATATCTTACCCACATCTAGTTCAAAACAACCCAAAACATTGCGAGAACACAAAATCACTCACTAAACAATGAAAATGACATGTTGAACTGTTCATTTTCTAAACAACAAATCCTATTCAAAGGAGTGACAGAGACAAAACTAGCAACGTAAGCATTTTTTAAATTCCTGCACTGAAGAATCAAGCAAACATCCCACCTAGATACAGTAAAATAAAAAATAAAATGGCATTTCTGTAGCATATTTTTTCATTTAACACATCTAAATGCTTAAAAAGTCTGTAACGAGTACCATTTTCTAAAGATGATAACAATAATCATAAACAGCATTCATGTAGTGCTTTCCCCCGCTATACAGCAAGCTCAAAGCACTTTACAATCACTATATCCCCTATTTATTAATTTATTTATTTTGCATTTCGCCTTTTCTAAATAAGCTCAAGGCGTTATAATCACCCTACAGACCCGATTCATTCCAGGCCATCTCCACCTCTTGGCATACTGGTAGTTCTGCCTGGTCGACGGCCATGCCAGCATTGACAAGATCTTTCAGTGTTTAAAGTCATATTTTGTCATTTAAAATGTAATCTAAATGCTTAAGGAGTGTTCAATGAGCACCATTTCAGTGTTATAGCATCCAAGGAAAGCAAAGAGAGGAAGGACAGAGACCATATGGAGAAGGGACTTGGAGACTGACTACCAGAACTGCCACCTGACAGATGGGCCACTCCTGGAAGGAGCTGGAGAAAATTGCTACCTTGACTTATATCTTGTACTTACATTTGACTCAAGCCTTTTTCTTATTAATTCGACAATTAGATGTGAGTAATTATTTCTATACTATATACACACGTTTTGAACTTGTGAACTTCATTATATATGCCATTTATATTTCACTTGTGCCTTTTTCTTGTTCATTGTGACATAAAGGACTGAAATAGCCCAGGACTGAAGACAACAAAGGTTCACTGCTAATGGCGTGAGAGGTTGAAAAGGCCGAGGTAAGTAAGTAAACAATGTGCTGCAAAGCAAAGCGCTTATTTGAGCTTATTGCAGAGCAAGAAAAAGCGCTATATAAATCAGCTATTATTATTATAATATGTAAGTAAGAAAGCAAACCTACTCTACATAATTTAGTTCCTTGATTCTGACCACAGTCATGAATGAGCTTTACACTTTAACTTTAAGGCCTAATCAATGGACAAGATAGAACATGTTCTGTTGTTGTAGTGGTAAAATATGACACAAGTAGATTAGGCATGACTTAAGTAACAGTAGAACTTCTGATTGAAAGACATCAGATAATAACCTAATAGTAGTCTTACATAGTGAGAAAAAGAAAATCAGTGTTAAGTACCCATTGGTAACAAAATCATAACCTCTATCCAACCCAACTATTTTAAGACCCATTGGTAACAAAATCATAACCTCTACCCAACCCAATTATTTTAAGACCCATTGGTAACAAAATCATAACCTCTACCCAACTATTTTAAGACCCATTGGTAACAAAATCATAACCACTACCCAACCCAATTATTTTAAGACCCATTGGTAACAAAATCATAACCTCTAACCCAACTATTTTAAGACCCATTGGTAGCAAAATCATAACCTCTATCTAACCCAATTGCTTTAAGACCCATTGGTAACAAAATCTTAACCTCTAACCCAACTATTTCCAATTAGAATAGGTAAACAAGTTGCACAATTTCCATAATGTCCAACTCCATGCTAATGACAGAAACTTTGCCATCAAAGTAGAAGAACTAAATGCAGAATGTTTCGTTGATTCCAGCGATATGAAAACATAATTTTGTATTTTTATTTGTTACACACTTTTCATCCCTTCTCAGGGAAATTTGCCTTTATACTGTAAGCTCCGCTTTTCGCTGAAGTCGTCATACAGTCGCCATAGATCAGCACCTGTTGTCCATTTTATCTAGATAAACATACATGCAGTATGCTATATCTTCCTCAGACAGTAAAATGAAAAAAATATGGTAGAAAAATGTCGTAAAGTAAATGTGTGAGAATCAAGACAGTATATCTACCAATGGCTGGTAATGTAAATGCACATCTTAAGATAAAAAAGTTGTGCTTCAAATATAGAGAAAATTTGTTCACAAAAGGTTGTAATAGAGGAAACAGCTATCTATTAAGAATTTATATGCAAAAATTGAGACGTTCAGGGGAGGGAAGTTTAAAGTTAATCGTCATTGAAGATAAATTGCAAGAAAAAAACAACACGAAAAAAGGAATGTTTTTCTCAAGAAAATGCATCCATTGATTGATTTATAAATATTTGCATACATAATGTCATCCTCTGACACAGACATGTTTAAATTCACAATGAAATGAATATTCATAATCATCAACATCTACTTGACAATGCTGAGAGAGAAATCATGTAACGAATAAATTAACCATTCATAAGTTAGCACAGGTCAATAAGACTTAAGGCCTCTCCACATTTTCAATTTAAAAAAACAGAAAAAAGAAAGAAAAGAAAAAAACATATCAAGAACAAGTAAAGCAATAAATAAATTGAAAACAAATTTAATTTAATATTGAAAATAAATGATATTTGAATAATGAAATGAAATAATAAAAATAATAATGGCTAAGAGATATCATATTGGAATGTATCATTGTGTCTTTGTCTTTTATGAGTTAAGTTTACACATAATACATTGTACTATCAATACGTGGGTAATATTCTTATAAGTCTTATCTGACAGTAGAATATACTCTCATATTTTAAATAGGACGTTCTAGCCTTGTTGCGTTCAAATCAATGAAAGTTTGGGACCGTCTAATTCTGAAAAGCAACCAAACTGTCGCTGTCAGCTGCTTAACGGAGTAGTAGCCTCAAAATGTATTGATGAGAAACAAGATTTTACGTCTTTATTTCAATGGAGGACAAAAGCCTAAATGACAACATAAATATAATTTGTATTCACATAAATCAGGATGATAATTGATGACATATATCTGTTGATAATGTCTAAAAATGTATCATCATGTAATAATATATTATATTATTCATAATCAGATCAAATGTCTTATATGCATAAGTTCATGTTACGATTGTCTAGTTTTCCAATCAGCCAAGATGTGTCTTAACTTGATTTATATAATAATTTGTTTCCAAATTTAATAAGCATTAACTTGATTTGTATAATAATTTATGTCCAGATTTAATAAGCATTAGCTTGATTTATATCACTTATTTCAAATCTATTTCTAAACATATGGGTACACACATTAAATAAGAAATCGATTGTCAAAATGATGCTATAGATCTATGAGTCACAGGAGGAAATTACGTTAAAATCATCTTGTGTATTCGATAGCTTTGATGGATGACATTGGTAATACAGCTATAACTATAACTATAGCGCTAAATCTACCCAAACCAATTCCGATTATAATATTGTGTCACACAAAGCCTGTGAGTGTATGTGTAATATATGCAACACATGTATATATGTATGTATGTATATATATATAAAGCGTCTTGAGGAGAGTGGAGGGGGGTTACATTTGAGGAAGTCAGAAATCTTTCAACAACAACAACAAAAATATATAAAAGTGAACACTGAAGAAAAACAAGAGGGGACAAATTCAGATCTTTAGCATTGCATATGTACCGCTGCCCATAGAAAGGGTGGGCCGAGGTGAAATCAGATTTAACAATGTAGAGGGCTACAGGAGGTGGTAGATCTAAGATCATATCTTAAGGTAGATCTCAGACTTACCTTACGGTATATCTAAGACTTATCTTAAGATAGATCTAAGACTTATCTTAAGGACTTCAAAGTGAATTAGTAAAAGTGAACATCTAAATTCTTTCCATTTCAGGAGATCTGTGAGAACAGATGATGAGATTCATGTTCTGATAAAACAATAATAAATTGTAGGCTAGAGGTTTTTCTTCAGTTTTCTTGTATTTATTGTTTCCTTTAAAAAAATAACATTTTTTTACATTTTGTACGATTACAAATTATTTTTTTTACGAAGCCTTGGTCGAAATGCCCCAACAAAACTAAGCCATTTAAAATACCGGTATTTGTAGTATTTATAAAATAAATATTTTTCATACATTCACCAAAGAGATTCTACACAGTATATAGCAGAAATGCTCCCAAAGTGAAAGAAAAAGAGGGTTTGAGAAAACAAAGCATGGGAATTTTTCAGAAATTGAACTAGCGGTATAAGCCCCATAACACAGAAATTCAAAGGGGAAAAGTCAGATCTCTAAATAGTTCAGAAGCAACCTTTCAAAGCTTTCGGTGGAGAAATAAATAGTTGAGGTGTATCATGGGCATGTGTAAAATAGCAGAGGAGAAGAATCTCTACAAGTATGTATAAATAGATCTTCATTTAGAAAAGTCACATGACTAAGTTTTCTTTAAACTACAGAGATTACCACTCATTGTTTCAACTTCATATGAATTAATTAAAGTTCATATATTATAGCTTTAGATGTAACTTTCATCTCAAAGAAATCTGCTGAAATTCAAGATTAAAAATTAACGCCTAAAACTAAGATAAGACAAAATTTAGTAATTGAATAGTAAAAACAAAACAAAAAGTAGGCCCATCAAGTAGGGGTAAAAAAATAGAAGAAATATATCAATTTTACCAAAGTCGAGCTAAACGAAGGTTAATTATAAAATTGACATCTGAAAATTAATACTTCATATTATGAGTAAGCTTAATAACATTTTTTAAAAGCAAAAAAAAAAAAAGAACGTCTTTTGTTAAAAGGCTGTCAAGAGTGTGTAATTCATCTATTGAATTTTTTTTACAAATGAATTATAGCTAAGAATTCAGAACCAGGGTTTGCTTATTCAGAGGGTTCAGGAAATGAAGCACAGCTGCTAACTGCATAGGACCTGCTAAGAAAGTATACCATGCTTTGTTTCGTTTGTTTGTTTGTTTGTGTCAATTCACGGAGACCACTCGCCTCTCTCAGTTAACCTGTGCCGTACGAGAAAACATAGAATGTGTTAAGGTTATAGAATATGTTAAATCAGTACAGGACATGAATGTGTTGAAGGTTGCTTAACACATTTCACAGAAAGTTAAAGGATGTGTTAAATTATTGTAGGACACAAATGTGTTAAAGGTTTCTAAACCCATTTTACTATGTAGAATGCGCTAAAGAATGTGTTAAACAATGACAGGACACGCAATATGTTAAAGGATGTGATAAACTCATGGAATTACGTGAAATGTCTTAAGAGATTGTTTTCAAACACATAGCACTATGTAGAATGTGTTAAAGAATGTTGTAAAATGTTACAGGACCCAGAATGTGTTATTGTATTAAACAAAAGATATGACGGAGAATGTGTTAAACTTAAAAAGACAGAGGATGACACATGATGTGTTAAAACAATGTTAAAGCTCACAAGGAAAATGTAGAGTGTATTGAAGAAGTTTTAAAGACATACAATTTGACTTAAAATATGTTAAAGACACAATGTATGACATAAATGTGTTAAAGACATAAAATATGGCATATGGGGTGTTAAAGACCCACCATATGACATAGAATGTGTTAAAGACACAAAATATGGCATAGAATGTGTTAGAGACGTATACCATTCAATCTGACAGGACGCAGAATAAAAAAGTAGGCAGTAAAGAAAACTAGATCGAACCCGCATCTAAAAGCAATAGCCACAGAATGTGTTGATTAACGCAAAGGATGAATTGTGACCAAATAAACGCAGAGACATTAGAAATGTGTCAAAGAGTCAGATCTTAGCATGACGCCAGACATAAAGAATATAGAGGTTATATAGAATGTGTTATACAAACAGGCATCACATGTCAAACAAAAATAAAGTTTACTTAAAAAGACAAATCACCATACAATAAAACAATGTTCCCCAAATCTACAAACATAACAACCAATAATACTGCACAAGGTGAAATGTAGGCAAGATGAGAATAAAATGAAATGCAAAGTTAACCTAACAGGCTAGCAAATGAAAACAAGAAAATTAAATAAATGAAGCTTACAGAAAAAGGCATTCTACAAAGAGAGTATGAAAGAAATTATAATGATTTATTATGAAATGGTAGATGATTTTCCTGAGCTGTGACGCATGAATGGTGGGAACTGTACGATGTTTCAAATATTATACGTTGGAAAAAATAAGTTAGCCATGTATGACCAAGGCATTAAATGTTCATGAGTAAAAAAAAATTACATGACACATGCAATAATGATTTCTTACAGAGAATATATGATAACGAAAATCCATGCAAGATCAGATAAGACAGTATTGAGAAGAAATTTGGTAAAATTCAGGGATACAAAGTATGAGGACATCAGAAAAAAATACATAAGTCTTGTGGCTATAACAAAATTTGAAGTCGTTTTGCTGCATTTGTCGACATTGCTGTGCATCAACTTTGCTTTCTTGAAGAAAAACAAAACCACAAATGGCACATTGTTTGTTTCATACAATACTTGCTCGAGGTGTGACCTCTTTGTGTGGTCTTAGAGCCCTAATATCTTAGATTCCCCCCCCCTGTCCCTGCAATTGTGCAATGTAGTCATAAGACAACACTGGGTAAATAAGCAAAAGGCACATAAGCTATCTTTCAGTCAAATCTTATTGTTATGATTTTTTAAATCTCTTCAAAAACAAGATATCAACTTTCTGCAGTGCAGGGTCTCGCAATGGAAAGCCATCAATGAAACTCTTTTTGCGCATGGAGCACTCATGGTGGATTCTGGCGCTAAGTAAATTCATCATTATTATCAAATTCATTAATATTACTATCATTATGTATTCTGTCCATGTACCTTTGTGTTGTAGTACTCACCTCTACAGAGTAATGATAATACATAGCATTTATACAGCACTTTACGCTCCACAGAAAGCACTTTTAGTACACACCAATCAAGATAGAGCCAGATAATGAAAGGACGAAAGATTGAAAAAGACTAAAGATGGAGATATGGCAAAGTCGGAGCGTATCACCCACATGTACTACAGGCACTAGGGCAGCAACGATATCAAGGGAAACAAATCTTGATATGCATCTCCTGTGGTGCCGCTGTCTTTGTCGTTGAATGTGAAAGGGAGACAATGCTGATCAGTCAAACAACGCGGAATAAATAGGTCAAGGCCACAGTCGATTGTGTCGTGAGGGATGGACTAGCAAAATGGCACAGCTCATTCTTCCTTTTCAACCAGGCCTGCACTGAGGTTGAAAGGTTTTCTCGTCTGTAGTATCTGTTTTATGTATTGTTAGAGTTTGACATGTCGTACACACTTATGTATTTCCAAACAAGGGGTGTGGTGACACGTGACCAATGTAAACAGCCTTATGGTCATGTTCATAAACATGGCGCTCAGTACACTTTCACAAAGAAAAGTTGTGAATCCACTAGACTGAATGGTTGCCTGTCACCAAGTCACAAATGTCACGTCATCTCATAACAAATACTAAATTGGTGGTGCATTTTTAGTCTTTCCATGGAACTCAAACATTCCAAGATCATGTAACAACGAAGCTGACATAATCATAAAATAATCTAAAAGCAGTAAGACCTACAAATTAGGGTGTCTGGAACATGGACCCAACTAAAGAAGATCAGCCAGAATCGAGTGCGCTGGAGATGTCTTTTTGCCTCCCTTTGTTCCACAAAGAACCGAGAGGCCTAAGCCAAGTAAGTCAGTTCGGCCTACAGCTAGACTGTACTGAGTTGTGCCATTTTCCTAGCCCAGCGAAGCATGTTCAAAGCACAGAGTCGCCACTGTGTTAGTTAGCGGACATTTCAGTAACACCTCCTCAGAATATCATCATACATGAAGGAAGAAATAGTGTCATCATTTCATTCTCAAACATTGTACATTATCATTTCATTTCAAATCATACAATACATAAATTATGGAAAGTATTTCTGTACACCGCAGCATCATAATTGAAAGCAAAAGTCACCAGCTGGATAAGAAATCTTTGAATGTTTCACATGAACGATTCCTTCCTGTACCAGTTGTGGCATGATTTGACTAAGGACCACACTGAGGAGGTAGTGGCGGATGAAGTAACACAGAAGTAACAGAAGCCTCCGTCTATTAACCCGACCCTCTAAAGAACCTACATTACAATCATAATAATAATAGATAGCATTTATATAGCGCTTTTCCACGCTCTACAGAAAGCTCAAAGCGCTTTACAGCCACTATTACCCCGACAGACCTGTTTCATTCCAGAGCCATTTCAACCTTCTGGGAGGCATAGACGAAACAGAATTCCTGCTATGTTAAGTGTCCTATCACTGTAAAAAAAAAACAAGCCAAAAAATCTAAATACATTGTTACTTCCACTTCTTACTGTGTTAACCCATAGACTTTCCTTTCACCTCTTAGAACCCAGCTGTCCTCAGAATAAAATGTTTCTTTGTTCCCGAGGGTCGGATTTTTATGCGGAGACTAATGTCACAATAATTGTCACAAAGAATGCAAGATTGTCATTGTGGTGACGACACGCGACAGCTGAAGACATTGCATTCTGGGCTGAAAGATCTGGGATCGATGTGTTTAAATAGTCACTGGTTGCACTCGGAAGCTTCTGTCTTGCAACACATTGATAATCTTTACTTTTATGATTAATATAATACAGTCAAAGTAGTCTACATTAGTTCAAAGGGCTTTAGCAATATTTGACATCAATTCAAAGCCTATTTACATTACCTTTGACATAAATTACAAATCTCATACATCAATCGAAAGTCTTCTTCATCAAATAACTTCTATTTTTTACATCACTACAAAGTATTTGAAATTGAGGTTAAGTGTTTTACACCAATATAAACCATTTACATCAATTCAATGCTAGACTTTAACATCAATTCAAATAAATGCCATATATAATATTACACTTCATTGAAAAGTCTTTACATCAAATCAAAACATGAAACAAGTGTTCTCATGATACCCCATAACAACAACCGAAGCCTAATATTTGCTATTGCATTTAGGCTACAATTACAATACCATTCATAAATAGGTTGCTGATGCTAGATATATTTCCATTTTGAATTATGAAAATAAATAATGGAGGGCCTTCACGCAGCACACGTCGCCAACTCAACAGCGACAATAAGTGAGAGTAAAACCTTTCACTTTGAATTATGAGACTGCTGTGACCTGCGCTGGGATAAAAAGACAAATTTGTCTTAATAATTTATGACACAACAAACAGAACATTTTATTGACTAACAGACTGACTGACTTACACACTCACATTCATTCACTCACTTTCCCACAATACCACCTATGCTCTCATTTGTTCATTCACTCCCTCACTCCTTACGTCCCTCAATTACGTAATCAATGCTGGGGAGTGGGAGAGGGGAGGTTGGTAGACAAGTAGGAGATGGAGGGCGCACCTGAGCATTGAAGACTCTAGAATATGCACAATATCTACAGTAAATAAAGTTTTTGTCTCTTATACAATCTACAGAGACAAATAGTGGGAATGTGAGGTTGAATTATTTCTTCATTTTTCAAGATAGAAGCACCCAAGACAAGATTAAATTGTCTGAATTTTGTAACGGATAAACTCAGCAATTCTTCAGGTCATTTTGTCATACTCACACATGTACATACACAAACATAGACACACATTGTAATAACAATAATAGCCGATTTATATAGTGCTTTTTCTTGCCCGAGATCAAAGCGCTTTACAGCATATTCCGTTATAGCTGAAACCAACATTCAGTCGCCACAGAGCAGCGCACATGCATATATGTATTCATACAAACACACACACATACACTCACACACACATACACATGCATGATTGTCTTTAATGCTACCTTAGTAATCAATCTAAACAGAAATTAATGAAAATTTGAGAAAAAAAAACATTCTTAAGATTGCACTGAGAGTTGAGACCTAGACTTGAGCCATTGGAAAAGGTAGCCCAAACTACAATGCTGCCTGCAAAAAAGTAATAAATAACCCCACACTGTTTGACAGTGATTTTTAACACTCTCTTGATAAGGCCTATTCTTGCTGAAAATATACGAATAACAATATAACAAGAACTGAGCAATCACATAGTATGTCCAAATCAATAAAACAAAATCAGATCAAGAAATCAGTAATCATTTCATATAATACATATTGATGTCCACAAATGAAAATTGATAGTTAAAAAAACAAAAGTTGTCAATGATAACATTATTTCACAGAAGATGCTGTCCTAGCCTACACACTATGTGCGAGAGGAAGTATCATAACTTTGTGTCCTCCATGTCGCTATCTGACTCCACATCCGCGTCCGTCCCATCCTCCGGGTCCCCCAACGTCCATTTCTGCTTCTTCTGTTGTAGGGACTCCATGATCCTCTCTCTGTCCCTGTCCGCTTCCTCTGAGGTGTGCGAGGAAGCCAGCCACTGCGACACTCTGTCCGTCATACTGTGGTGGTAGTCCGCCTCCATTCCCTGCATGTGGGATTCAACATTATCCACATTGGCGCTCCACTTATCCATGTGTTGGAAGTGACTGGGCGAGCTGGCACTATGCACGCGTCTCAGCTTCCCCCCATTCGCGGAATGGTCCATGGGTTGTAAACACGAATGGTGGACTGGCGGGGTGACATCGTGGGCTGAGACCAACATACAGCTGGCTTTGTCTCCCTCCACAACGCTGGCCTGCTTGGAAGGGGAGGGGAGGGGTTCCTCTTCTCGACATCTGACCTCTGAGACGTTTTGTCCGCCGGTGGCGGCGTTGGCGCGGCTCCAGGGGAGGGGGAGGGTGGAGGGCGTGGCTTCTTCGGGGGAGGGGGAGGAGGGGGGGAACAGGTCGAAGACTGGGCAGTGAGTGGGCGCAGACTGCGAAGCTGTGATTGTGTTTTGTGGCGAGTGGTAAGGGGACCCGGACTCTGTCAGGTTACTGTAGGCCAAGTTGTCTGCCCATGACGGGGCCTCCGAGTGGAGCGGGTGCTCCTCGTCGGGCAGACTGAGAGACACGGAGGAGGGGACGGGTGGGAGCGTGGTTTGACGTCGCCATGGCAACGAACTCTCAGCAACAGTCTCATCCTTAGGAGACACCATCTCCTCATCCTCATCCTTCTTCTTTGACTTGTTTTCATCCTTCTCTTTCTCTACAGATTTCTCTTTTCTGTCCTCTTCTTTTTTGCCCTCTGTCTGTTGGCTAGCCTGTATGGAATGGTTATGTATGGAAGGGATAGGGATGGCTACACTTGAGCTTACTTTGTTCCCTGACAGAGGCAAATCTTGCGGACGATTCGGCACCCCCGAGCCGTCCACTGAGCCGCCAGAGCCGCCGGCTGTTCCCCCAGACTGGGGTGGATCGGTGGTCGGGACGTCCGACTGTTTGGTGGTTCCGGCGCCGTGTCCGCCCGTGGTGGGAGCCACAGGGTCGGAGCTTGGTTCTGTTTGGTTGTTGGACGCGGCTGAAGGGCTACGTCCCTCGCTGGAACCTTCAGGGTCCATGGGTGGCAGGTTTGTGTGGTCTGGGTTCAAACCTACAGGAGATAAAGACATGGCAGGATTTGGGAGGTGGGGGAGGTTTAGGGTGTGGAGGGGGGGTAAGATTTGGGGTTGGGGAGGTGGGGATGGTGGTGGGGAATGGTGTAAGGTGGAGGAGTGGGGAGGGGGGGGGGGTATACAAGTTTATTTTGTCCTGCCTCCTCAGTATTTTCTTAAACCAATAAATGTCATTACCTGCTCAACAATCCTTTTCATGAGATCAACTACTCCAAGTAAAACATGAATTGAAAAACAAACAAGAAAACGTAGCAGGATACATTTTCTATGAAGAATAACACAACCGGAATCTAAGTGGCAAACAAAATCAGTTTATAATGGAAATAAATAAAATCATACAACTAATAATTTGTATAGATTAGGACTAAAATAATAATAATAACAATAATAATAATAATTATAATACATGGACAATGAAACATTAAGAAAACATAGAACCTATACTGAAATGTCTGACACAAAATAAACGTCTAAGCCAACGCACCATGTGAGCCGTGTGTTGGGACAAAGAGAGGCTTGGATCCAGGCATGGGAGAGTTTGGTGTGGAGGGTGTGCCCACGGTGAACACCACTCTAGGGTCCATGTCTGTGGGCTGGTGCACAGCCTCCTGGGCTGTTGAGGGAGAGATAATGATTTGATGATGATGATGACGATGATGATGATGATGATGATGATGATGATGATGATGATGATGATGATGATGATGATAATG
>JAUELK010048451.1:0-13117 GCA_031471215.1 Gastropteron pacificum | reverse complement strand
CTCTCTCTCTCTCTCTCTCTCTCTCTCTCTCTCTCTGTCTCTCTCTCTCTCTCTCTCTCTCTCTCTCTCTCTCTCTCCCCCTCTCTCTCTCTCTCTCTCTCTCTCTCATCCACCCATTCACTCATGGTGACAATAACTCGATGATGACAAGAGTTGACACGCCCTCCCACTGCCTGGCAAATGTCCAGGGATATGTCGTTCATCTTTTGAGAAAAAAACAGCTGTTTTGTTGTTGTTGTTGTCGTTGTTCGAGTATGTCCCAATGTAATCAGAGACATTCTATCTTTCTAACATTTTTTTACATACGCTTATTTTCGTTGCGCCATTCATAGGCGCAGCCATTTTCCCCCCCAGTTTCCTAGCGTGTGCCCGGTGGAGTCTGATCATATGAACGAAGAGCTAGGCGGGCACATCGTGGCGCCCTGCATTGTGAACATGGCCCAGATGTCAAACCAGTGCAACAACACAAAGTAACAACTAATTACCAACACACGAAGCCGTGGGTACAAGTAAAAGAATGTTAGAAATGAGGTCAGGGAATTTAGACCAGCTGAACTGTACACTGATTGCCTATAATGTATGGTCAGGGAATTTAGACCAGCTGCACTGTACACTGATTGCCTTTAATGTGTGGTCAGGGAATTTAGACCAGCTGCACGGTACACTGACTGCCTTTAATGTATGATCAGGGAATTTAGACCAGCTGCACTGTACACTGATTGCCTTTAATGTATGGTCAGGGAATTTAGACCAGCTGCACGGTACACTGACTGCCTATAATGTATTGTCAGGGAATTTGGACCAGCTGCACGGTACACTGATTGCCTTTAATGTATGATCAGGGAATTTAGACCAGCTGCAAGGTACACTGACTGCCTATAATTATTTGACCGGACACTGAGCTTCAGGACGCGCAAAGGCCGAACTATTCACTCGTTGGGCTAACCCATAGACTATAGACTAGTAATATACAGGCTAACCTGTTTGGTTTCCACGCGAGCCTGGTGCGAATCCTCGAGTGGGGGAATTATGGATATGGGTCATATGGGCAGTTGACATTGCTATCCACTCATACATAATGTACCGCCTCTTAAATGACAAAACAAAACAAACAAAAAGAACGAAAAACAAGTAAATCCAAAATTAACTTTTTAAAAGAGAGAAGAACAAGATCAGAAGGGGCAAAATGCTTAGTATAATCTATTATGTGTATGGCCAGGGCTACAAAATGAAAAATGAATAAATAACAAGGAGAAAATAAAGCATATAAGAAAATATAAGTAACTAGGCCACAGGCCAAAAACTGAGCTTTACAAACAAACTCCACAAAACGTGTGGAGTAAACACGGAAAACGGAGCAAACAACGCAAAATTAAATATTACTGTCTTACATTGCAAACCAAGACATGGCACATACACTGTAAATCATTTTGGGGACAAAAGGAGTTTAAACATTAAACTTTTCACTTCCTAGGTGGGCCTGTGTGGCTTACAAAATGAAAGAGTGTAACAGAGCAAGTTAAAGAAAAGGAATAAAACCCTGCATTGTATGCATTTAAAAAAAAGACAAGTTAATCTTTGAGAATGAAGCGGGAGCTTTACAAGTAAACTATGTAGGCTTCTTGCACGTAGGGCCTGATAAATTGTGTAAATACTTGTATATAATACCAAATGTAATATCCTGCATTGCAAGTCAAGATAAGCAACATAATATAATCGGTTTTCGGTTTTCAGATTGAAAGGGGATTTGCAAGCAAATTCTACAACGTAACACCTGTGAGGCTGAAAATAAATTGTAAATATGAATAACAAGGCAAAAAAAATTGATTGCTTACATTCTTTCATGGACCTAAAGACCATTTTTTAACGTTTAGTTGTCCAGATTCCATTTGTCTACATAGATTACGCCACCATTTCTTTCCTTTCTTTCTTCTTCTTTATCTTCTTCTTTTTTTTTTAAACTATCATATTATGCAGATAAAGACGTCAGAAAAGCGGAAAGAAAACATGTGGCACTTCTGGAGTTAGGTTTCCAAGTTTCTCCAAATAGAAAGAGTAAGTACCAATTCATTAATTTCAATATGCTTTCCGGTGCGTTCTTTTCCTTCTGTTTTTTTTAATTGTGTACATTGCCTTGTCAATGTATCAGAAAACATTAAAGTAACACATTAATGTTAAACAAACTCATACATGGGATGGGATTCGAAATGAGAAACAAAGAATTAGCGATTCAACTTTAAATCCGATTAGCTCACCGCCTTATCTCAAATATTGATTTGCTATTCATCACATATTTTACGGGGAAATAGTTTGTTGCATCAACAAAACCTAAGTGAAAAAGAAATGATAAAGGCAGAATGATGATTAAAAAAAAAAAAAAATCTAAATGAAGGAACCTTCGGCGTTACAAGCTCAAGTTTGATCTAGATCTAGATCTATATAATGACACAATTTGTGTTTGTTGAGTTAACCTGTTAAGACGATGAAAAAATGTGGAAATTGCGCTTCGCTGGAATGTCAAGTTTCTTTCTAGATCTCTAGATCTAGACTCTAGATCTAGATATGTTGCAGTAACACTTTCTAAAAATCTCTCAATGTTGTTGCGCTGTTTGTTCGCCAACGCTTGGTTTGATAGCAGTTTTATGAACTATAAATTATCTAAACAGAAATGTGTGTTTTTGGATAAAGGTTCGAACCATGCAGAAGTTGTTAAAGAAGTAAATAAGAATTCTAAAACACAACAAAAGACGCATTCAGTCTATCGGGTTTAGTTTTTAATAGCCGAAGCTCAGTTCATGGGGTACATGTAAAGAAAGTGGTATACAGTATGCACATAGTAAAAAGGCGACTATGATTTACTATGAATGAATGTAGACCGCTGTTCAGTTGCCAATGCTAGTGCTACAATGGCAGCCATGTCTCAAAAAGCTGAAGACAGTTTGGGCATGCTACGGGGACCAACGTAGCCTTTCTGGTTTCTAATAGAAAGACATGAATAGGCTCTGCTAAGCTGTATACACGGCTTACATACAATACGTGATAATCGACCTTTATTTGCTAACATCGTAAGTCAATCTTTGTACAGGAAACGGGTCATTGGAACCTAGATCTATCTAGATCTATATGCCTCCCAAAACGAAAATGACAAAATCATAGCCCTCAAAAGTACGAAATCATAAAGAAGATGCAAAAAAAGAGTCTTACAAAATACAACACAATACACTGGGCTATCAAAATGCACTACTGTCACAAGAAAACAACGACCTTTGTGAGGCAGGTGGACATTGGCGTCGCATTACATTGTAAAATGATTAAAATCTTCTATCCATCTAGATCTAGATTTAGATCTAGTCTTAAGGCCTATTGTAACATTAAACAAAAATGTTTGCCTATTTTCTTCGAGCACTGGTCTTCTAAGAGCAAAAATTTAGAAGTTCATGAACGATACTTGGAGTTGAACTTAACGGCAGCTGAAGGAAAGGAAGGAGCAGACTGTTGAAGATCAGACGAATTGGAAAATAAATGAGTGCAAAGAATAACACTTTTGGCTGGAAAGATGAAGGACACAAGTATGTAGAACCATATTCATTGACCTTTTAGGCCTTACAGGTACAACATATCTAAGACATGTTACAGGTCATGGCATGAAAAGAATAAGAGACAAAAAAAGCCACATCATCGAAACGTGACACTAAGGGGAAAAGAGGGTGGAAAGGCTATATGCTTGCTGTGTGCATTATACTCGTAATAGGTCTAAAGGAAATCAGGCCCTTCAAGGCGTGAATAGTCTGCACTGCGTTTGTTTGAAAAGCTGTATTCAACGCATTGCTGGAGACGTGAAATTATTAAATAGCCTAGAACTACAACCGAACGTCGAGCACGGATGTAGTAGTAACGTTTAATGTAAATGTGTATACGACACACAAAAATGGGCCGCTTTATACACATTTACCATATTGTATGGCAATGACAGAAAATGAACAATGTCAGCGTATCCGTAAGGTAAATAAGAGTTCGGAATGCCGACGGAGAGTGCATTTGAAAGGCCTTGACCTCAATGTTAGATATCAATAAAGTAACAACTCTTTAGTTCGTAGTTCGTCTTGTGAGAGGGCAAGCTGGTAAGTCTGGCAATGTAATGATGATGAATATGAGTAGGCCCCTAGCTCTACTAGATCTAGTATGTGATGGACGAAACGTAGAGCTAGAGACCGACGGGTTACCAGTCGAGCTGTCAACAATTCCACGCAGTTTGAACATTGCACAATACAGTAGAAAGTGAAAACTAATGTTGGGATGTCTGTTTTCTACGTGTAAAACTATCTTTGAATCAAATGCATTTCTTGCTAATATGTTACTTTAATGACATACCACTACCAGCCTACATGATGGGTTGTTGTGGTCGAGAAGACAGCTGTGAAAGCACACGCAGGCTACATGTATATAGTTGAGGTTTGCATTAGTATTTCATCATACAGAAGCAGAAGACTAAAGCATCACAACGACAGATACCAGATCTAGGCTTGGTAAAGAGGCCAATGAGATAAAACGATGACCAGACAGGATTAGAAGTGCAGATGGTGGATGTTAAATGCAGAAAGTGATTACGAAACGTCAAAGCAAATGAGCGAGCAATGGCAGTGGAGACTGGTCAGTGCACAAACGGACTGGACCGTCATCAACACTGTCCTAGGCCTACTCATCCAGTTTTGATCATGTGCTTTGACGTTTCATATTAAGATTATGAGAAAAGATGATTCTTTATATTGTATGCTTCTTTCATCCTTTTTCGTTTTAATGTTATGAACGAGCTCCGCTATTCGCTGAAGCTAATACACGGTGTCGCCACAGAGCGGCGCCTATCGGCCATTATCCCATTGGGGACAATTAATTTGTTTCACAGTGTGATGACCACATTCGCGAACGAAAAGAAACAATAATGAGACACACATGCACACACGCACCTCTCTCTCTCTCTCTCTCTCTCCAACAGACAGTGGGTACTGTCTGTGCTGAGACGGTATGAAGAGTGTTTGCTTACTGGGTGGTCACGTTTAGAGTGCAGATAGTGGCTCGTAATCATCGGTAATTTAGCAGATGGATCAAGTACCCAGCGATTCAAGGCCAAGTGTAGGGCGGCTGTTGTCAGCCTGACCATGTCGGTTAAGGAGAGACATCGCAACAATAAAAATGCCATTCATACAGCTTGTTTCCTCGACTTCCTTCAGGGAGTAAATGTCATTTTCATTGCTCCAACAGACGCTACATCCCATCACCACCGCGACCTCATAGGAGGCATTCCAACTTGATAGGAGATACGCACCATACCAACATGCTGCGAGGTCACTAACTATTACTATTAATAATAGATTGAATATTGTATAGCCCGCATTTAACTATGTATCCATTTATCTTTGGATGGAGTGGGCAAGCAGTCTCAAATCCAGATTCAACACGCCCAGAAGAGGATTCGAACCCAGGACAATTGATCATTTGGCCCGCAGATTTGGAGTGCAGACAGATAATGCAGAGAGAACGAGCACTCGACAAGGTCGAGAGTAGAAAACCACTGAGAGCCGATCAAGACAAGTTTGAGTTGTTTGACATTTTAATAATTTAAGTCAGGATCAGATTATACACACGCCAGAAAGTGAGAGTGATGCCAGAGAGTGAGAGTGTTCCCATACCTCTTATTCAGCAGCCTTTTGGTCCTTGCTCCTCGGCCAGACAGTGTAAACAGTGTCAAGGGCATCAGGCTAAAAGTCGGCTATCTCTCTGACCTAATTCCCTTTTTTCTTCATCCTCCTACGATGGTAAAGCTCATTGTTCAGTTCGTGGTCATAACTCACCTCCTTCAACGCCACAGAGATAAGCCTTTTGTAAAGAGATTAAGGCGTAGGTCCATTATAACATGGTCAGACTCTTCTCAAGTCAACATGGCATGATAATGTATTGCTATCATCATATACATACATCAACTCTGGATAGTCCTTAAGTCAATTCTCCAAAAGGGCAACAAGAAAAAAAAAGTAGAAGGCTAAGCTATATGTAGCTAATGCCTAAATCCATAACAAATTTGATAGCAAAAAAGACAGAGGAACATACATGTCAGGTAAGACAGAGTATCAGTAGAAGATGAAAGAAAACAGAAAAAAGGAAAAGTAAGAAAAAAAAACAAAAAAACCCCCCATCATCAACCAATCAGTAAAACTACAAAATACCACCACATACATTTTAGGTTGAAACAAATAAATAAAAAAATAGGACTCAGTGTCAGTTCATGATAGTGACTTTATTTTGAACATTTCATTGAAAACAGACTAATTTGTCTGTGAATCCAGAAGCGATATATTCATACAGTACAGGCACAGCAAAACATATACAGGAGAAAAAAAAGAGGAGAGAAAAACAACTGAAAGTACATAAATGCTAATAATTTAATACTCAAAGTGACTCTTTCTTTCAATCATTAATGTTCACATGCAGAAGAGAAGAGAAGAAATGATTCAACATAACATAAAACAAACTGAATTGAGAGTTCTTTACGAGTAAAACACACCAAGCACCAGCCTTTGGTCTCGTCTATCTTTTGTTTTCAACAAACTTCAAAACTGGACCTATTACTACATGTGATAATACTACTTCACAAAAAAACAAAACAACACAGACTGAGAGTCCATCTCTAAGCACACTGAACGGTACTTAAAAGCCGTATTTCAAAGCTGCAGGAAGGCTTCATCCTCAATATCACATACTCTTATCATCAAACAGCTGACAAGCCCCCACAAACAGACACAAGATAAGCTTTTAGTTTAGTCTTGCACAGGCAGACTCTACTGTTATCTCTGTTCTTATCACTAAGCTGATGACAACTTTTCAACGAAGCCACTTTAAGTGGTGTGAGTCTCCCTCCGTCAGTGCATCTCAGACAGATTAAACTGTATACAAAGCTTTTGTCTCCATTAACTCCTCCACGAGGATTATAAAATTAATCTTCTTATCCAACAGAGGGGTCAGATTAAAAGCTGGCACAACTGAGGCAATTATCTGATTACTTTGTTGTCATAACCATTAGGGGGCATCATTCTTTTTGTGGTTTTTCTTTGACAAGAATGAAGTATTTAAATGAAATAAAGGGCTTCATAGGTTGGGTAAATGTGATCAAGAACAGCACTGAAGTGATGTAATGATAATCCTGTGAAACAACAGTAGTCAAAATGTGTCAAGCATCAATTGAATGTAAAGTAATGAAAAACAGCAGACTTCATTTGTTAAATTAATCTGTGAATACATAACAATTCATTAAAATAATTGCAGGTTTTAAGTTAAAGATAATGATTGATGGGACGTGCATTGCAAATAAACAGTATCCATGGCAATGAATGGTCTTTCAATCACAAAATGTATTCACAGCAAAGTATGCATGACCATGGTGAAAGAAGTTCACTACCATAAAGAATAATGTGCTCTATCTGAAACAATTGTCATTGTGTGAAGAAGGAGGTGAAAATGTGTTGAATACAAATTGTGTCTTCATGCCGCCATTGTCAAAGAGAAGTTACATGTTGCTGCACTGCCCAAAGAGCTGCACACACAGGGTGCACTTTTGCAGTGTAAGTGTAAGTGTAGATAACAGCTGTTGTCCTTCATTCCACATAAATTGTTTTCTTATCAGATTGTCCGAATGACTAGACAATTGTTACAAAGTCAGTAAACAAGTGGACGGAATACTGTACTAGTTGGCTGGTGACATCTTCATCCAATTCTTTTGACATTCCAAATCCAGTTTTTTTTTAATGTTTTTTTTAAATGAAAAGTTATGTTCAGTCCTGATCAGAATAAACAATTCAAAATGAATTCCAGAAAACCCTGATATCTTCTTGAAGGAACATAATATTTCAAGTGGAAATGAGCTAGCATTTCATTGTTCAGAAAGCTACCTTCACCAATGCAGAAATGTAAATGTGTATTGAAACAAGTGTCAGTGATTTTAATTTTGGTACAAATATCTAGGTACATGAAGCAGAATGGCAAGCTCATACTGTATGACAAGACATAACGATCCTGACATGGCATTGAATACTCAAGAGGTTGAAGCAAAACGTATAATGAAGAAACTTAATACTACATGTATAATAAAATGCAGTAAATCAGCATTGGAGGACAGACAATTTTGATGTGTTTTGCATTGACACAGGGGTGAACTCTGTTTTAGCTGAAGTATGCTGCCAATACAATGTATATCAATAAACATGGTAGAGTACATCATGCATACAGTTTGTCCATGCCTATGTTACATCCTTACATACAGGTTCTAATGTTAAAATGTAATAATTTATAATACCCTATTATGATTCTTTTTTATTAATCTAGCCAGGGACACTCTTGTGTGTGAATATACAGTAATGTCCTAAATGGTTTTGAGGGTTAAATCTCTTTACACATTAACAGTGGCAATCAAGAAAAAGATGGGGAAAAAAGCACAACAATGAGAGATGACATAGCAGTATGATACAGAGCATGTACTTTGTTGAACCCATCTCAGGATGCCTCTTGTATCTACAGCAGTGGTCATAGCTAGTCTCTATTCTTTCCTTTTAAAACAAAGGCGCAATCTCTGATTACTATTTATCCCTATGACCTGATGATGAAAAAATGTCAATTGTACATGAAGTCTCCTATTAATACATTTTGAAAAACATATTTTTCAACAAATAACCTATTTGTAAGAGACCCGGCGTTTTGTTTACCTAAGAGTAAAAAGAGACAGAAGGACATCACCCAGTGTCAATTGTAGTTTTATTTGGTCACATGCTGATGTATATCATTATGTACATATATTATTACAATGCCAAGAATTACTAAATCATGACAAGTTTGAATAAAATCACCGGTTTGAAAAAAATCCCAAAGAACAGTGACATTTCAGGATAGACAAATTGCCTGTAAGCATACCGTTAAGAGTTTGATCAATGGAAACAATAATTCAGACTGGAACTGAACACAAACTCTGGAATGGCCAAGTAGCTAAATAGATCTGTAAGGAAAATGTCAAAAGTTGTCCATCCATTCTAAACTTTGTGGAGTAAATCAATGACTGAACACTTACTACACATTTGAAGAATCGTTTTTGTGTTATTCTTATATCCTGAAAGTGCTGCTGATTGCACACAAATGCCAATAGCAAGTGTTGGTGACAGATTTCTCTGTGGCTGTTGACAGTTTTGACAGATATACGTTACATCAATTGGCACACTTTGACACCACCAGGCTTTTCATAGCAGACACTTGATGAATCAGTCTGTAAGTGAATTGGTGTGCAGGCAACAACACTCAACCTGTTTTTCTCATGAAACAAACACCTTTTTATCAAAATTGTGATTATTATACATTCTATCACATAATTTAGTAGTTGGCAGTACCTGTACATGATACATTGATGAAGTGATGATACAAGATAAAGCTTTTCAATATGGTATTTACAATGACAAATCTGACTCACATAAATGTTTAACTCTGTAGTAGCATACATTCTATCTTATACTTAGAATAGGTTTTGATTCACAAATCCATCAGAGAGTAGACATTGCCCATCAAGGAGAGGGAGCAATTTAGTATGATAAATGTTTCACAGATGAACAAGCTGCAAGTATCATGTAGGGTACAGAGTGACGACAAGTAGATTTTTGTGAAGTAATTACAAAAAAACTGCTTAAATTCTTCTTGGAAAACCCTTAAGAGGGGTTCTGAATCAGATCGTTTTGACTAATGAAAGCAAAATTGAATTCAAAGACAAAATATGGTCTCAAATTCTGCCCATTCAAAGTGACAGTGGGTGGTATAGTTGAGCTCTATTGTGTTGAATGCCAACTAAAGTTCTTTCTCAAACTTTAAATTGTCAGCCAGTGAGATGTTGGCAGTAGAAGTGGCCTATAAGTAAGAATAGTAAGACAATTTCCTCTATATAGTTATAATGCTCATCACACTGTGATATTGCACATTGCCTCATTATTTGTACATGAAAACAGTTTTTGTGGGTGATTTAGGCTCCTGTCATATCATCTCTACCATCTACATCTTGTGATCAAAGATACATCTTACACCTATAGCAGACTACAGTCACACACATTGTCTGGCGAGGGTCCATCAATGTTCCACAACCATAGTGTCTGAGTGGATGATTAATAATGACTTGATGACAGAATACAAGGTGTACACTGTTGTTTACCAGTTAAAGGCAAGCAGGACATTAAAGGTTATAGAAGATGTTGACTTTGCATTAACAACACTTAAACAGTGCCAATTTTGTGACAAAGGAAAATGGTGCATAGCTCATGTCATGAAGCAGTATACTATATCCTAAAGTGGTGACATTATTTATGAACAATACTAGAATGATAGATGGAAAGAGTGTCCAGTCTTGAATTAACATTTTAATGATAATTGATAGACATTGAAATGTCAAAAATCTAAAGGAATGAATAGAATGTAACAATGGTAGCCCTAACAGACTAACTCAATCAACAAAATAATCGAGTGTTTCAATGCTGTATTTTCTTTTATCCTTTATTATATGAAATGCACATTTTTAAAATGAGCTAAATGAGAGAAAAGAAAAAAAAACACCTTAACCTCGGCAATATGACGTTCATATGGTGTTGTAACTTTGAAATTGTACAAGTTAGAGCAGCACCTCAGCAGTGACTGTGCAGTGAGAAAACATAATTCAATGTATATCTACACATGAAGAACAGGATGAAACTGTTTAATATTGTTAACATAATCCAGTGTTTTACTTTAAATAACACAACAAGTGATCAACTTTACAAACAGAATGTACATTTGAAGTATTTCTGCCAAGCAATGCTCAAGTGGTGATAATCACAAATGTTGCAAGAAATGTGCAAGCTACTCTTCAACATAACTTGAACCCAACACAGTCTATTGAAGTGATCTGTGTCTCAACAACTTATCAACACGGGACGATCAGAATGAGGACTCTCCTCACACAAACAAATAACCAGTCATCTACATAAAAGAAAACTAAGGTTAAGATCAGTAACAATCATCACCAATTTCCGACATGTACCAAACAGAGGCGGATAGGATTCGGTACACTAAATGTTAAGCATTCATTCAGCATTTTTCAACACTACGTTGGTCAAGTGTGATACTTGCCCCCCTCACCTATGACATATTAATAATCATAAAGAAATCAACATGTCAAACAAAAGAATGTGCGTATGAAGTATCAACATCAAGCACTGCTTCCTATTATGTAACATCGGAAATGTCTGCCGTAGTCTCCTTTTTCTTTGTAAACCTGAAAAGTTTGAACCCCTAAATGTAAGGGTCAGCTCAAACATGGTGGGTTTCTTCAGGGCTGTCTATCACAAGCCTCTCTCACGTGTCCCACCATGGGTGCTTTGTCTCAAGAGAGTCCATCTTCTTTAACATTATCATTATCATCATTAAATCATACAATGATGCACATCTATCTTAAATCAGGGCTATTTTCTCTTTCATTCTTACATCATCATCTTCTTCTCATTGTTCTTATGTCTTTTATCATAATCATTTTATTCATCACTCTCGTGTTGGACAACATCTGTTTAATCACTCAAAGATCCTCTATCAGAGACATGTAGTTTATTGTACATAGACCTGCATCTGTGCGGCAGACTGTAGTAAGACTTTGATGGCCGGCATGAAGTTTGAGATCTCAGAGAAGTTTCCTTGTGTGACCATGCCAGTGTAGAGGTTGAGTCCTGCGGTGTAGTCATACTGCTGGATGCTCTGAACTATCTGGTGCAGGCCCCTGGTCACTGACTGAGACATCTGTAACACAAAGAATACAAAGTTAGATACTATTGTCTACATAGACTGCATATGATAAATGATAAGATGGGATAAGATGATCCCACAGAGGGTGAAAATGTTTCATTGAGCTTGTTGTGGAGTGAGGTTAAGCAATACACTTTCTAGGGCAACACAAATAATAGTTCAGAAGATCTTGGATACAGGTCAGTACCCAGGTTATCAAACTGGATTGAGTTTGAAGCAAAAAACAAACAAAACAGTACATGGATTTTGTTCTTCTTCTTCGTTCAAAGTTCAGAAAGTCTGAGCGAGTTCCGCTGTTGAACTGAATGGTTCCTTAGTGATTTTAAAGAAATTATATAGTTACAGCACATCTCAGAGTCTTCACAACATTTCCTGTAAAACAAGAAAAAGTCACTTGCCCTGTTCTCCCTGAGCTTGTCGTAAAGAATCTCTAGTTTCCTTGTGACATCCTCCAGTTTACGCTTCATTTGCTGAGGACACACATAAGTGGGGAATAAACATTTTGCTTCCTCAACATATAAGAATGAACTGAGAACTACATTGTGAGATGAGGAGAACATCATTGTATCAAAGACAGTGAAACTGCTGTTTGAAGTAGAGCTTTGATTTCATGCGCTATCTATAGATACAGATTTCTTGTGCAGTACTCCTAAATGGTAAAGCATTGACACAACTCAAAGTCTCTTTGCAATACCAATCAAAATGATTCACCGAGTGATGTTTTGCATTAAAATGTTCATTTCAGAATCAAGTGCCATGTCAACCTTATGAGAGTCAATGAGAAAATACCATAGTACATGTGCTCTAATGGAATATTTAAAGAAACGCTTCCCCCCTATGTGGAAAATAAACGAATTTGTCTTCTATCATTTATTTATGAGCAATTCTGCTGATAGAGCTTAGTGATATGTTTGTTTGTTGTGTGCATTTACTATCTTCTTCTTCCTTGTGAGCGACCACAGCATCAAGTTGATTTTTCTGTCACTATCATTTAAAAAAAAAAATGCTTTCTTTGCTTTTAGATGGTGTCTGCCTCAACACAGTCCATATAGATTTGTTCCAGTCCTTGATGGTGTGGGGTAGGAACGCGTGCTGCAAGAACTACATTCTGTGCTCAAGTTAGATGCACTGTATAAGCAAAGGTTAATTAGTGAATGACTTACAGCATTGGGTGCCGTCTGTGCACAGCTCTTGACCAGTTTATCCAGGATGTCGTAGAGGACTTGGTGCTCTGGGGGGATGGGGCCTTTCACCACAGGCTGGACAGGCTCTG